>VXBL01005125.1:1063518-1078216 GCA_013400195.1 Aramus guarauna | reverse complement strand
GGGGGGGGAGAGCAGGATTTAGAAAAACATCTTATCCCATTCTAAACAGTCTGCAACTCTATCTGTTACTGATCTGATATTGACTGATCAATCCATTGACTGTAAATTAGAGCCAAATGGGGCTAGAAGGATGGTGCAGCACTGCCTGCACATGCAAGCAATATACTCTTCAGTCAAGAGGTCACAGACCAGGACAGCAGGCTGTTGACAGCTTTTTCCAGGGACTGAAGTGTGGTGGGTTGCAATGACCACAGCTCCAAAGGGAAGGAAAAAGATCCACTGAGGCTGGAGGATATTACACGGCTGTTATACAAAGCACTCTCATCCCTCCACTTCTACCAAGCTACTGAGATATTTGATCCAGACTATGAGCCATCTGGATGGCAGAAGTCACTCTTCTTTCTCAAGACTGCCATATACAGGTGAAAGTAAAGCAAGGTCATCTTCTTCAACCCAATATTAACTGTATGACTAAGCACCATGGCAAAAAGAAAGGCTATCCCAACCTTCATTCTGCAGAGCCCATCCCCACCATGCAAGTACACTCTGTGCATTCTCAAGTTCAGGAACAAATTCTGCAATGTCTCTCAACTGTGTTATGCTGAAGAACTGGAAGATAATTTCCTGAGGGTAATACATCTCATTAACGGTCCCACCTCAGCCCCCACACAGCCTCCTGAAGAGGGGGAGCTGGCAGGGCGAGACCACCCGGTGCTGTGCACCAGGGCTGCCTGCAGCCGCAGCAGCTCCTCCGGGATACAGAAGTATCAAGAAGATAGCCAAACGGAGAACTTGGCTCTTCCACATAAATGAGTTAATCTCATGATAATGATGCCTTACTGTATCTGTATGGGTAAAGACAGATACAAAAAAACTCCTGCCAAGTCACGGTTACATGGACAACGTTGCTTGTCAGTTCATACTGTTTAGAGGGCCATTTAGCTTGACTAATTAGCAATGAGATCCTACCTGAGCAACAAGCTGGGGATTTACATGGGCTTGCAACTCCCTTGGAAGAGTTTCAAAACCATATCTACATAAAATGAGGTGATACCCACCAGTACAAAGACAAAGCTTTTCATTTTTTCTGGTAACAAAAAGTAATTTACAACCACTGAAGCAACGAACAAAAATATTGTGGCTTTGCCAATCCTCAGCTAGAAAATAAGAAACCCACTGATAAAAATCCCATTGACGTAAAGCCCTTTCAGTGAGGGCAAGAGGATCTCACAGACCCTCAATTTTATATCTCTCAATTTATATCCCTCCATTTAGAAATGGTCTTTCTGCTAATTGCACTGAGTCAGCCTATCAACTTCCCTGTGTCTATTTATTTATATTATAAATAATTCTTTTCTTTGTTCTTCAGATGTTACTCAAGAAAAGTATATTTGTACACCTGACTAAATAGGAAGGTCTGATTTATTGACTTTGTTGGTACATGAATATGTAGCACCATTAGAAGAGGGAACTAAGAAAGTTAAGAAAAGAAGAGCTATAATAAGACCGAAGAAGTTTCAGAGATATAAGCAAGACCATTTTCTTTATACTAGCAAATTTTGTGCTGTATTTAAAGGATGTGATGCTATGATTCAAAATCATTGCCAAATTGGAATGATTACGCCTGTGAATCACCGATTTCAAAACATAATTCTTACTTACCTTGAAATGGAAAGAATGGAAAACCTAAACAAATAAGGACATGTGGTTTCCTGGTATTTTTCCATAACATGCAAGGCATTGGCAGTCAAAGACATGACAAAGCCCAGGGACACAGAATTCAACACGACCCAGGAGAACACCTCATGAGGTTCAACAAGGCCAAGTGCAAGGTCCTGCATATGGGTCAGTGCAATCCCAAGCACTGCTATAGGCTGGGCAGGGAATGGATCGAGAGCAGCCCCAAGGAAAAGGTCTTGGGGGTATTGGTGGATGAAGGGCTCAGTATGACCTGGCAGTGTATGCTTGCAGCCCAGAAAGCCAACCGTGTCCTGGGCTGTGTCAAAAGAAGTGTGAGCAGCAGGTCGAGGGAGGTGATTTTGCCCCTCTACTCCGCTCTTGTGAGACCCCTCCTGGAGTACTGTGTGCAGCTCTGGGGGCCCCTGTACAAGAAAGACATCGAGCTGCTGGAAAGAGTCCAGAGGAGGCCACAAAGTTGATCAGAGGGCTGGAGCACCTCTCCTGTGAGGACAGGCTGAGAGAGTTGGGATTGTTCAGCCTGGAGAAGAGGAGACTCCAGAGAGGTCTAATTGTGGCCTATCAGTACCTGAAGAGGCCTACAGGATAGATGGAAAGCAACTGTTCATCAAGGATTGTAGTGACTGGACAAGGGGTAATGGGTTTAAACTGAAGGAGGGTAGATTTAGATTAGATGTTAGAAAGAAATTCTTCACTGAGCGGCGAGGCACTGGCACAAGTTGCCCAGAGAGGTTGTGGAGACTCCATCCCTGGAAGTGTTTAAGGCCAGGTTGGATGGGGCTTTGGGCAGCCTGGTCTAGTGGAGGGTGTCCCTGCCCATGGCAGGGGGGTTGGAATTAGATGATCTTTGAGGTCCTTTCCAACCCAAACCATTCTATGATTCTATGAACTAAATTTCAGACAGGCATGGGGGACGCACAGCCTGCCAGACCTGAGAGTGCACATCCCCAGCACAAGGCCTCTGACACCCCAACAGAATGGGATGACAGCAAAACTGTAAGAAAACTTTCTTGCTCTGCGAGAGAATAGGCTGCTGTTCAGAGAGAAGGAAAGACTGTTCATTGTGTTACTCAGAAGAGACGGACTAACAGCTTGTAGAGGACTATTTTAAGACAACACCGCTACAAATGTTGTAAGAATTATGGAAGTCACCCTGAGACCGTTTCTGCTTTTGCTCAGCAGAGTAAGAAATGTTGCTCTGCTTGGTGTCAAAAAAAATCTGCAGAGGAGGAGTGGTTGGTTCATAATACATTTCCTCTGACTCTGCTTAGATGTTTTTTAATTATTGTTTTATCTACTGGATGTCCAATTTTAAATTTAAAAATAGTCCTAGGAGATAAGCCAGGACTCCTACTTTTCCCTTGTCAACATCACTAGTGAGCTAGACTCTCCTTTTTTTTCCTTAAAAGTTGAGAAAAAAATTAATTCAACAATTTGTTCTTCATAAAACAAGTCACCTTCAAACATAAAAAAAAAAAAAAAAGATTTCTTCAGAAAAAGAATCCACTCAAAAAATCCATTGAGAATAAGAGACTCTACTTCATTTTTTAAAGACTGCTTTCTGCATCTCCCTGATGTACCCGGATGAGGCATTTCATTCTTTTCCATTTTTTTTTCCACAGTTAACTTTCCATAAGTCATCTGTATATCCACTTGAAAATTCATTTTCAATGCCTTCATGTAATTGAAAATCAAAGGGGGAGTTGGGTTTTTCTAAAAACCAAAAAAAAACCACCACAAAACAAAGAACTGTAAGAAATATGCATCTGGTGCCAGAAGGGAAATCTGCTCAAAACATTTATCATGCCAAAATAAAAACATTGCGCAAAATTATTTTTGCTAAATCTAAGCACAGACAAATAGAGGGGCAATGTGAAGACAAATGAAAGCCAGTAATTGTTAATGCAAAGAGCTGTAGGGTGAGGAGGAATTCTCCCAGTTACTTCTGCATCTTGTTGAGTTCTACACTGATCATAAGAGCATAGGCAGAACATGAGGTAGTCACTGTGCACAGCCTAAAGTATCTGCTCAGCTTGTACCAGGTATAGAAGGCAAAAAAAAGTAGGCTTCATAAGAAATGAGATAGCAAATACTATTTTTAATATCATAGTACTGGTATATAAATCCTTTATATTCATTATATACACCACCATGTGAAATATTAGGAGACACTATTGTCTAGCATCTAAGCTGGGTTGCTCAAATTAGATCAGGTTCTCTAAGTCAGTTCTCTCTTTGAAATGGGTCTTAATAAGGTCTGAAAGAGTAGGTGTTTACCAAGAGCACAGAAACATACAAAGTAATATAAGACAGGATGGAAAAAGAAAAGGTAACACTCCCTCACATCTTTTTCAAATTGCAGTGAAAGTAATGAACAAAGTTCTTTCATTTCAGTGACACTGGCACCAAGATGCAAGGCATAGATGAGTCACCACTAATTGACAGAGGAGAGAAAGAACATCCCTGACGTCCCCCCAGCCCTGGCCAAAGCCAAAGTCACCCATTGTTCATTATTGCTTTCTTGTACAAAAGTTGTGCACAGCTTTTAAAAAACAAATATAGGGCAAATTATGGTATTTGTCTGATCCGGTAAATCAACACTGTGTTTCACATGACTGATTCCATCTACTAATAAATAAACATTTCAACCCATATTCAAGACTAACACTTTTGTTTGAGCTTGTGATTAATTGACCACATTGTTCAGTCTGTCTCTACGTCCTGGGTAAACTACAGAAATGCTATAATAAAGGTTATTCCCATTGATTATCTTAAAGTCTCGTTGATGGAAAATGCAGTGTTCTCAAGGGGAGAAAAAACCCCTCTAGGGAATGCCATTTAAAGAATTTCAGTCGAATGTTGACTGCTGCTCCACTCCTCCAAAAGAAAGTATGTACCCAGGGCACATTCACACAGCAGAGCCTCTGCCAAGTTTGGTCATGTCAAAAAGTTCCCTGGGAGAGACAGAGCATACATGGCCATACCACCTCCATTAGTGAACCAAAAATAAAAATCTGAATAACTGCAGCTCCAGCACAAGTAGCAATAACAAGAGATTTCAAATTGATCTTTTCATTTCTGGACATTATCAGATTGAAATAATTTTTCAGTACTGTATAAATCTGCAATGAATATCATGCAGTTTTCTTCAAAGCTTTGTTCTATCAGAGGTATGAAGTCTGAAAAGGATCAATATGCAGAACTTAAATATTGTCAATGTCTGGTCTTCTCCATCTAGGAAAAACAAGCAAGCCCCAAATTTCTCAAATGAAATCTCCACTCCAATTAAGAAAACTATATAATCTGTAAGAAACATAAATGAAATCAAACATTCCTTGATAACGTGTGAACAAATTACTGGGAATAATTTTACTGAACTCTTTCATCTTCCCATGTTTTGTTTGTTTTAATGTCTAACAGCTTTTATTAAATTCACCTCTGACTGCTGTGCATTTCACGATAGCATTTGTTTTCACTTGGAGCTAGCTTAAATGAAATCAGCAAATATTAAGCATTTCTAACCAAACCACATGTAGGACAATCACACTTACTAAGCAAAGGGCCGAGTGGCAGATCCTGCAGTCTGGTGCCATTAAAACAGTGACTTAGATGTGCTGATCCAGGCTAATTCCAGAGCATTTTGCTTTCTAAAATTACTGATTTTTAATCCACATTTTAGATTGCCTCAACTCACTAAGGAGGCATACAATCATATTTATTGACTATAAAACTTGCTAAAAGAAGTCAAGAATTGCTTTTTCCTTCTTATTGCCACATAATTGCCTTAAGATGTATGTGCAACATTAAAAATATTATCCATTGGATTTATTAACGAATTCACATGAACCACAATTAAAATAAACTGAATGTATTTCTAGAAATCTAACGTAGGATTCCTGCTGCTTTTCATTATGAAAACTGGAGTCACAGTTTGAAGAAGGTTCAAAAGATCCATATTAAAACTTACATGCCTTATGTTTGCCAAATAAACTACTTTAAGAACTACCAGAGATCAATTGCAAAGCTGATCCCCTATAAAGGGACAAGAAGAGGTCTCTGCACTTTTTCTTGTTTGTCCCAGAATATTTCTTTTAAAACATAGGTTTTAAAATCCAATGTTGATTTTAAAATGTAGAAGGGACAAACCACCAATGTTTCTTATGTATAAGTGGTTAATTAATCTCAAAACTGCTGAGATACATTTTTATTTGAATCGAAATTGACTTTGATTAACTTTATTGTTGTCTTACTAAATTTTATATATGTTTTATCAAAACTAGACTAGCAAATCCATTTTCCTTGTGATCAAATTAAAGGGGTTTCACTTCCTCTTTGATCTGCAGAGTAGGAGTTCCTAAAACTTTTAAACAGAGTAATGGAAGACAGACAGTCTCTTCTCTTCTCAGATATTTGTCAATCTCTAAAGTATTGAGAAAAGTAAACATGTAGTCCATTAACTTTTTTTTTTTTTTTTCAAAAGGAGCTAAACATTACCTAAATAGAAATAAAGTATTCAATGAAAAATTTCTCATTGGCAACAATTGCAAACCTAAAGTAGCATGTATGTGGTTCTTAGAAAACCTGTGTGTTTATGGTAACGTGAACAGTTAGACCAAAACAGACAGCACTATATTAAACGCACGAAAAATGTACCACCTCAGGCACTCGCATCCTGTAGCCTTTATAGGTCCTGCATTTGCAAGCAACTACTATAACAACAATCTAAGAAATCTGTGTGTCTTTCATATCAGATAAGATGGAAACAACTACATCGGTATCATATTTGGTGGGACTCCAATATACACAACAATTGCTTCTGCTGCTGAATTAGGACAGACAAAATTTAAGGGGCAGGTGGGCACTGCAGCATTGGTAGAGGACACGCAGCAGAACCAGGCCGTTTCAATGTCAGGCTGGACCTGACTTCACTGAACACCATAGGACTGATCCTTCAAACCAGTTCAGGAAAATGAAACTTAGACACTGGATGAAAAGTTGATGAAAGAGTAGAGTCACACAATCTGCTCTAGGTATGGCAGCACCCAGGGTTAGTGGTTTGCCTCTTTATTTAGGGAGTACCAGCTCCGAGTTTTGATGCATACCAAAATTAGCTATGTAAAGGTGGACAATCAAACCAATGACTCCATAAGGAGCAGGCATGGAATAGCTCAACTGTTATATATTCACATCTGAGATTACTCCTATATTCTTTACAAGATGTTTACATTTAGGTCTAAATAAATGTTACAAAAGAAAAGGGGCAGGTAAAGAATGTACCTAATCAAGACAAAACCTGTAGTCAGGAATAAAGAAACAGAGCATCTAGTTGCAATAAAACAGAAAGCAGCAGTATTTCCAGCAGCTACAGAAAAGTAATATTGACCTGAAAGAATTCAAGATAAGCTTTCTGGTACTAAAACTGCAAAACAGCGAACAGGAAGGAAAGAGTTTTCTTGGGGAGAAATGAAGAGAATTCCCTGCAGTTGTGAAATGCCTGGCAGCAACGTCTCCTGCACGCTGAAACATGTCTACTGCAGAATGTGTAGGAACATGCAAATGAGTGAGAGTCATTAAGATTAAATAGTAGTTCTTAAGGCAGCACAGGATAATGCTAATCTTTAAGAATTGCACTACACCGTGCTTCAAGTATCAAATGGAAGCTATTTCAAGTAATTAAATTATGTGTATTTTTAACCATTAACTAATCTCTTTTAACTGACATTTCTCCAATTAAATAATTTTTAACATTTATTTAGCATAACCATCTCTTTTCCAAATTTGCCATGGTTTTCTCAGTTTTGAGGAAGTGTCTTAATATCATCTTCATCTGTACTCTGCGATAGCATAGCTTTTTTTCTAGTAGTGATCTAGTTTTTATATTCCAATCAAGCAGAGAAACCAAGCAGAGAGGAGCAGAAAAGCATTAACAAAGGGTGAAATATCGTGTACATTTGCATTCTGCTAGATAACCCGCAGCAGCGACCTATGCTTTCCCCATTACTTGGCAGCACCAGGAGGTAGCTTCCCGCAGGAAGAGCTCACAGACCAGCAGTTACCATTACTTGGAAATCGGCTGTATTAAGCCATGTTTGGATTGCCTTGAGTCAAAAGCGCAATAATCCCACTGACATGGATTTTTTAAATTGCCAACTGACTCTAATAATTGCCGTTTTCATTATTGCCTCATACTGGCTCAAGATATATGAGTAACATTAAACACATTATCAGCTCTTGGCGTTATTAACCAATTCGATGCAATAAAAACAAAAGAGTTAGGGCCATCGTTCCTTTTAGTACAAAAGCCAGAATCACAAAAGAGGACTTGAGAGCTCTCTGTTAAATTGATATACTTTGGGTCTGCTAAGGAAACAATCCTTTCACATGACGAAAGTGCACAGACCAACCACTGAGCAATTTTTTGCACAATAGAAGGATAGAATGGATCGTTATAATCTTCAAGTCTGACCTCTTGAATAAATTGGGCCATAAGACTTTTATGTATTCATCTTGTTTGAATTGGAGCATTTCCTTCAGAAAAGCATCCAGTTCAGATTTTACAATGTCCAATAAGGGAGAATTTATTACAATCTTCATTAAATCATCCCACTGACAAATCACTCACACTGTTTAAGATGTGCCTGCTTGGAATCTAAATCGCCTGATCTTAAATTTAATTGCACGGATCATCTTATACCTCTGCCAGCCAGACAGGAGAGCTGCTGTTATCAAATCTCTGCTTCACATACAGTCAAGCTGCTCCTTTATCTTCTCCTTAATAAACTTTGCTGGATCCAACTGCAAATAAAGGTTTCCAAATCTCTGAGTTCCTCTCTTAGACCTCCCTGATTAATAAAGTTCCAGACCTGCATGTGATATTCCGGTAACCATTGTGCTGTGGGTAATTACAGGTTGAACAATTTCCTATTCCTCTGTTCAGACAGAAGAAAAAAAAAAAAGAAATCATGTTTAGAATGTTGCACTGGGAGCTCCTTCTCCCCAGAGTCCTTTTCCGAGTCATTGCTGCCCAAGACAGACTTCCCCTCATAGGAAAAACACTTCCCTGGTTTCTTTCCAGCAGCATAGTTTTAGGTCCAACCTTATTAACACACATATTGTTTGGCTACACCCGGGGTAAAAGGCAATCATTGTGGCTGTGAGGTAGCTATAGGCCCGGCTATACAGGCACATACACATTACCCTATATCTGAGAGCACGCGTCATGTCGTGCTTTGGAGAAGCTTCTCAGGAAAGCCGTGCGAGGACACAGCCATGTCACCAAACAGCCCGCATCATCCCAAACACCCGCCTCTTCAGTGCTCACCGTACGTTCAGTCTTTGTGCAACCTCTGTTCATCATTTGTAACGTTTCTACCTGACGACTCCTGAAATGTTAGAACCGAGGACTAAGAAGCATCTCTGGACTCCCACAGTAATCCACTACCAAGCACACACCGAGAGCAACCAGCCAGCTCTTCACCTCCTCGTCCGTGCTCTGCTGATTTCCCTCGTTGCTCCTAAGGAAAGGTGACCTATATTACATCAATTAGTTTTCCCTTGATCAGACTTAGAGATGTGAAATGCGCTGAACAAGAAAAGCAAGGAAGACACCAAAAACGACTCAAGAAGCACGTCTTCTGTTGGCCGGTCCCACTCCAGGTCAGACCTGCAGCTCCAGAACTCTGCACCCAGGAGGGCCCAGCAGCGCGCTGGGGAGGAGCGGGGAGCCCTGGTGAACAGGCAGGAGGGAGCAGGAGGGGAGGCAGCAGCCTTTTGCGTCTCACAGCTGTGGAAAACATTTCTCCCAGCCCTTTCCCTAACGCTTTGGTGTAACCCTGGCAGAAGGGAAAGTTCAGAGGGCTGGAAATCTCTCCAATGAGTATAATCAGCAAGACAAGTGTAATTCATGACTGGAAACAGTATCTTACTCAATTCTTGTATCTTATACAATGCTTCCCAAGCAGAAGTCATTGTCCTGACAACGTTGTACTGATACAAGATGATTTCGAAATGCAAAGCATTTATTACAGATAAAGCCAAAACAAATAATTAACAGAAGCATAAGCTCACTAAGCTTTGTCTTCACAACTTAAATCTTTAAAATGTAGTAGTCAACTGCAATACCTTTCTGCAAATATGGGAAAATTTAGAAGGAAATTTTGGAAGGAAATTAAAGTATCCGCAGTACATACTGCTAGAATTTTTGTTAGTTACTGACTAAATCTCAAGTTAACTTATTTCAGACTTTCAAATGTATTCTGATTAATGAATTAGCACAACTAACATAGTTCTGATGTATTTATGAAATAGCTAAATACCCATTCTTTCCATTTAATTAATGATCAGCATACTCACTGTTAAAGGTAAAGCTGCACTACATGTTAATGTATTTATAGGTAGTTTTGCCTATTAACATATCTAAAAAAAGAAGAGAAAAAGATTGAAAATAGAAAATGCAAGATTTCTTGTCTTTAAACATAAAGGAGGGATATATAAAATGGGCTTAAGAAGTGATAAGAAATTTCTGCAGATTAAAATGCCTGGATACATGAAGAGATTCTCACTTGCCATTACCATTTAAATTAGCTTTTATATATATTCATTGTGTTGTAGATATCCACAACATAATTTTAAAACCTGACAAATACTGAGACCTAAAACACTGTTCATAAGTAATGGAAATCATTCTGTGGAGCCAAAATAGAGCTCTAATAATGGTTTTAATGTTCTTTAAATTCTTTAAGTATTGATTCCGAGAGAAAATATTGAAAATATTTCACAATATTTAAATTTTTAAGTCTTTCAAATAATTTCCAGCTCTCACATATATAGTCCTGTGAAAAAAATAACAGGGATACGCATATCTGTGAGTATTTCTTGTGGGGACAGGGAGGGGGTTGTGAGCACTCATACCCATAGTAAACAGAGCAGCTGTGGCCTTGAAACAATCCCATGAAAATGCACATCAGGACATCCGTCCTCCAGCGAAAGAGTCTCCAGATTGCAAGGAGGCTGTGCAAGAGCGAAGCAGCACTGTCTTCAAGCTCTCTGACTCTCCCAGTGTGCATCCCTCGGATGCAGAGCACGGTTCTGGTCCTCTTGCTTTTCGCAGTGCCAGGGGGGAAACAGAGGAACAGTCAGAATGAGCATCGGTCATTTTTCCCCAAGTATAATCTCACAGCCAGCACAAGAGAAGATGAGATCCCTTCGCTTTAACCCTTCAGAGACATAAATCCCATAAATTCCCAGAGAAATGTATTGACTAATGACTATAAACAAAGAAGATTTGAACTTATTCAAGGTAAACTGCTGGGTGGTTGTTTTTTTTTTTTTTCTTCCTCTAAGAATCACTTGGCTGTTTTCCTTCTGATTTTTTATTTAGATTTGGATGGGTTTGAGTAGTACATCTGATTTTGTTTTATTTAAACAAGACTAAGAACAAAGGCACAATATAACCATCGCAGATGCAGTTAGAAACTTTCAGTTCACACGTTCTGTGGAAAGCAGTTGTAGTTATACTTCTGCGACACAGGAAGCCCTTTAAATCACTATCCACACGTTGCAGAGATATGCTAAGAGCTCAGACAGAAATTTGGAGATGGATGCAGGAATTACCAGATCAGTACTAAGGTGTTATGCAAGAGGCTAGAATTGCCCAACTTTCAAAAATGACTGAAAGTCATTTTATTGCTCTGACTGGATCTTGATAGTATTTCTCTTAAGTTGGCACATTCAACAAACCAAATTGGAAAAATAGATTATTTTTTTTTCCTTTTCTTTTTTCTTTACATTTTGGCACGCTCTCCGCCCTAATAAAAACCACACCTTTTCACAAACATTTCTCAGAGACTAACACAGATTACTCTGTATGCCAGTTGTTTAACTTATCCAGCCCTATTATTAAATTTGTATGTGGTTCACTTTCACACATTTGGCAGATTGTCCTTTTTCCAGAGCATATTTTTCTAATTGTCCTTTCTGCTTTTGATGCTTCATATCTTCCTAATCTTCCTCCTATTTTCCTTTCCCTTTGCAATGGTTTAGGTCCTAGTCTCTGGCTGCAGCATGTTCCCAAAGCTGTTTCTCGGAAGACATCCTGATATACTCCTGGCCTTTTGCCTACGTAGCCTGCTCACATGGCTTTATAACAAGAGCTGGGTATGAACCTGTGTTCAAAAAAAAGAGAAAGAAAATCAAAATTTTAATAGTATTTCTACTCTAAATTGAAACAACCCCAAAATTTTATAAGGGAGACAATCACGTATTCTACCAGCTTGCTGGGGGGGTATTTGCCAGGGATATGACAAACCTGCCTCAAGACCCTCCTTTCCATAATTATGATTAGGGAACTGAACTTTGGTTAAGTGCATCTTAAGTCATTAGACCTCCTAAGTAGATTGAGCTATTTTGGTTTTTTACAAGTAATAAAATATTTATTTCATCAGCTTGACTGTGCATCTTGCAATGAAGCAACTGGCTGTTGTCTGGCTGAAGGAGTGCAGAACTCCCTCTATAACCAGAACACCTTCAGCTATCAAACTGAATCAAACAGTTTTTTGGTTTTGACAAATCAGATTTTTCAGCTTAAAAAAACAAAACCAAAACAAAACAATGTATCAGACCAGATTTATCAAAAGAATAAATCTAGCTCACCCATAACTATCTCAATCACTATCATTTCAGACAGGCTGTACCGCAGCACTTAAGCATGTTTCAGATATCTTTCTAAATAGACATTGCCACTTAAAAAACATGGGGAGTTTCACTTACAGCACACAGTAGCTATCTGTGTGCATATTAAATATCCTGCTGCATTTATAATCCATTTATAACTCATTTTGTTTGCCTATTTCTAGCAATGTATTCATGACTTGGCAGTAAAAAAAAAATCATGTTTTACCTGCATAAAAGCAGCTTTACCTCTGATTCACTTTGATTGCCTCTGTGAGATGGTTAGTAGGCCATTTACTCCATCACTGCCTCGGCTGCGTGATGTGTAGAATAATGATAGTGTATAGCAAGATTACCTGCAGAAAAGGACTTTAAGATTCACTACAGAAAATATTTTAGAGGGCAAATTGTATGGGGTATGAGTTTACATAACCCAGTGTTAAATGATAAATTCGTACACAGCATGTAAAATATTTGATTGATCCTGCATTCGTTCAATGATAAGAGAGATGGATGAGAAAGCATGCTCCACCACACCAAAAAATGGGGGGTTTAATTAGAGTTGAAAAATCCACTTCCTCTACAGCACGAGCCACTGCCAGGGAGCTGACTGCCCCAGAAGAGACTGACACCAAGAAAAGAGGGAGTACCTCAGCCCTTCCCGCATCCTCCATCAGCAGGCAGTGCCCGCAGCCATGTCCTCCCTCAGGAGCAAGTGCCAGGCGTGCAAGCTGGTCACTCCAGCAGCGCGAGGCACCATCTCTTGGAGCTCACCATCGCCACCTTTGTCTCACCAACTGCTGCATTAGCTGCCTGGTTCCCATTTGCACACCCTGTGCAGAGCTCTCTGGTGTTGTTGATGACCAGTAAGCAGGACACGAGCCTCCTCTCCATCAGTCCTCCACCCAACTGCCTTCCCAGCTGGCTTTCAGTTCCCAGGTACGACAGACTCACCGCGTGAACGGTGGTTTGGCTGCACGCTCCGTTGGCCGGCACCATGCTCCGAGCAGAAGCCCCACCTGGATGCAGAAGCCCACTATTCATCCTGATTTTGCCACATCATTATCACTCAAAAACATCAAGGAGAATCAAATGCATAAAATATTTTTATCAGAAGCTGGCCCTCCTTGCCACTCCTCTGAGATCCTTTCAAGAGAGACTGCTGGAATTGACCACAACACAGGAGTCACCGAAACCCTTCAGTGCTGCTGTACCTACACCCCACCTGCCCGACAGCACTTTTCGCATATACCTGGACAAGGCCTTACAATGCTACCTCACGCTTTTCAGCATGACAGCTGAAACCATGTCACTTGGGAGTTTCCTGGGGTGGGGGGGGGTAGGTACTAAAAAAGACGTCTATTGCGCAGATCAACCACCTGGTATAGAAGACCCAAGATGTTTTTTTTCCTCCAGAAGAACAGATGTCATTGGCTTTTCAGTTTCATCATCCATATTTAAAATAGATTCAGGCAAAGAGGTGAAAAAGTTTTACTCTTGTGAGCAGGAACTCTTAAAGAAGTAAGTAAATCCACAGAGAAACTAGAAGCAGGACTGCTCGCTAGGAAAAGCAAGTAAGTGCCAATCAGGACACCGCGGAAGACACTGATGCCTCTTGCACTGAGACTAAAGCTCAGAGGAAACATTCATACAGTGGCATACCTTTTTTTAGCCATTTTTGTACATTTTTGTCATACAAGCTTGTTGAAAAAAGAAAGGCCTACATTTTTTATTATTTTCTTTTAATAATAATGTTTTACCCCTTTGCTGTGCCTGGAAGCAAGACAGATATTCCACTGTGGAAAGAAAGAACATTTTAAAAAAAAAAAAAAAAAGACAAGATACCAGATCGAAGTTAAAATAAATGAGGCCCAGCAATGTCAGTGGAGAGATTCACCAAGTGATAACTGCAGATCAGCTCTAATGAGCTGAGATTTTTTCCTGCAGGGTATGAGTTACTCTGTGAGTCAAAGGAATATTTTTAAGTGACAAATAAAATGTCACAGAAGAATTAATTGTTGCATTGTTAACTACTGATTACTCATGCATATCACAACATGTGGCTGGATGATGTCATCTTTTAAATTCCCATCCCACATGAACATAATGAGGAGGTAATTACAAGAAGCTGGCTGGAAGTAATCTGAGGGAAGAAGCACGACAGAAACTGCTGAAAAGGTTGTTTTAATCTTGACAGAGAAGGAAGCGTCATTCCACATTTTCCAGAAGTTATCTTACCTGCATCTCCGTGAACTCTGACAAAGCAGAGCTCATTTCGTTGTTCCCATGTGTTTGTAAGCAAATATAGCACGCTTTTTTTTTTTTTTTTTTT
>VXBL01005125.1:1046133-1063489 GCA_013400195.1 Aramus guarauna | reverse complement strand
TTTTTTTTTTAAATCATACTGACTAAGGGTTGATCATACAGAACTGAAGGAAAACAGAGCCTGGGGGAAAAACCACTCAGGGTGAAGGCAGAGCTGAGATGTGCAGCTCACTCTGTCCAACATGTTCTGTGAGACACGGGCAAAATGCTGAAAATTCTCATTCCCTGAGGCATTTGGAAAAAAAAAAAAATACCATTAATGTCTAGTTTTCGGTTCCCTAGTTATTTTGCATTATGCTTTTGTCTCTACATAGCTAGTCTGGGCTCAGATTATACGCTTTTCAGGACAGATGCTTGAGAGTAGCTGTACTTCCTCGGACAGTGGAAATCTGATATGAAAATCTCGTTTTACTGCACTGCATACGAGAAAGAAGAATTCTTTTGCCAGATAAAGTAAATACATTCCCTGTTCCATAAGTTGAAGTGTTTAAATAGAAATATTTTTTTCTGCTTTCTTAACGCTGTCATCAATCATCTTATAAATAATTTATGGTGCTGGGCTGTAGAAAATAAACTTCTCAAATTCATAAACTCTGCATTGTCTATCCACTTAAATGTATCACAGCACTTGTTTTCTATCTGCATAGCGACAGTATCAGGTATAAATAATTTCAGTTTGTTTTTTAATGCCTTTGAGCCATTTGCCATGGATTCCAAAGTACTTTCCATGATGATTTTTGAGGGAAGTGTTTCGAGAACTATTTACGACAGATGAAGACCTCTTGCAACAATTCAACACTCCAGTCTAGCTTCATTTTTTGGCAATTTTTGATGAGATTTGAGAAGATATTTCAGAAGAAGCTTAAGTATGAAATCCTAGTTAATTATAATAAACAACTTTCTGTTACCCTCTCTTCTGTTTCTGTGTAAACTAGCAAACACCAATTTGGCAAATGGGAAGCCGAGGGATCTTGCATGTGAGATCATGGGAGATGGAGCGGCACTGGGAAGAAAGAAGATTGCAATCCTGCTATCATGTTCGCAGTCCAAATGGTTCAAGGTTATTGATTATTTTATTCATTCATTTACTCAAGTGTTCTCAGTAATAGAAGATTCAATTCTTTCTGCAGTAAAACAATTCAATAAAAGGAGTTTAGCACTAAGAGTAAAATGACTGAATTACGTACATAATACTAATTACATACTAATTCTAGCTGGGTTTTTTGCTATTAGGCCTTATTACTTTGGGTATGGGAATGAAGGTTTAATAAAACATTTCCCAAACTCCTACTTGCCTTAGAGCTGAAGCAGATGATATAGCAGGATGGTAATTATTATTTTTTTTTAATCAGCCAACTTCCATCCTCCGATATGGGCTTTTGCCTCTGCATTTGTTATGTGGAAATATTAATAGATATTAGGCAGTCTATCGTTCACATACAAGGAACAACATCTGTAAAAACAGCGTGATAAGACCATTCTTTCAGACTCATTGGCAGGAACAGCGAGGCCCAAAATACAAGTTACGGCTGGGAAGAAGAGAAAAAATGAGCTGTAGTGCAAAGTCTGACAAAAGCTAAGCTGGGTGGACAAAGCGACTCCCTTATTGTTCAGCGTTGTCTGGCAAGCTTAGAGGCACAAAGGAGAAGAATGAAAGCTGTAAGCAAACAGAACTGTCAAAGGCATGATTCTGACATGGGGCAAAGATGAAGAGAATAAAGCATGCTGGAGAAAACAGTTTGGAAACAATGAGCAAAGCAACTACCCCCCCGCCCTCAAATCATCGAAATAAACCAGGAATTTACACACTTCACCCACGCCATCAACATTTCTTTTAAAAATAATGCAGCAAAGCTGTAAATACGCATTCAGGCCCTTCTGTGAACATTCACCAGCACTGACTACAGGCTTGTTCATCAAGCTTATAAAACCATATTTTTATGCAATGAAAATTGTCGTCATTAAGAAATATTGCAAACTGTTCGGGCTGATTATCACACATTCCACCTGCAAGTAATAAAGCAGCATGCCTGCAACTCCGCTCTCACATTTCCAAATGCCATATAAATAAGACATAATAATGATTTGCAACAAATCTTGAAAAATATTCTCTTCCCTATAAATACTATTGAGGCAGGCTATTTTCTTGCATATGTATTAATGCATTTAATTGAAAACCCAAGGCAGCTGTTACACTGCTATTCATTTTATTATAGCCATAAAAATAATGGATGTTCCACACAGAGCTGAATACAGATTACAGCCAAAGCTATTTACTAATTCCTTTTCCCCTGATCATTTGAGAGACTAACCACAACTTTGAAAGGCCAGAAATACAGGGGAAGAACATATTGTAGTGAGTTTAGCAGGGTACAAGTCTCAGACATTTTTGTATTTATTAGGGACTAGAAATCTAGACAATGGAGAAAATAGTGTCCCAAGCAACAGTCTGCAGTTTAACCAACAGATACGATGTTGTCTGCACCCTTTCTTCATTCAAGCATAGCTAGAAGCTAAGCAGAACTCAGCTCTTCCCCCTCATATGCCCTGGGCAAGTCAGTGCCTACACCTGAATATTGCTGAAGACCAGAACTTCTCTCAGCTGTTCCTGGGGATAGGATGAAACCTTGGCAGACTCCTTCTCTGCACTCAAAAGTTGCAGTGCTGGCTTTAAGCGTACGTCTAGGACAGTAAAATGACTGCAGTGCACCAAATCCATGTAAAAAAATCCAGGATCCAACTGCTAACACCAAAGGAAAAGACAACAGGACCAGTAGCTATTGGTGGAAACGATTCATCCCGAGCCCAGCAGGAGTAGCAAGCTCAATGCTCCAGAGACATCTCCTTCCCTTCCCTGACACCGGTCCCCTTCTTTTGGCATACAGTAGGAAAGCCTTGTCTTAGCCATCTCCTTTCACACCTTTGGAGCAGCAAAATCCAAAATCACCTACCTTGCTAAGACACCTCAAGCAGACTTTGGCATTGCACTCCAGTCAAAGGCAAGTTCCTTCACTCCAGCCTTAAAAGACGCTCTGGAATCCTACCTGCCTTTTCCAAATCTGTCCACATTTAAATGAGCCTGGTAAAAAAAAACATCTGGTAATTCAACACAGCCAAAACAATTCTTGCGGCTGGAAGGAACCTACCAGGGGGTTCACATCTTGTTTGCTGGTACTCCAGCAACTATACCACATAACCTCTCTTCATAAAGGTTAAGGTTCTGCCCTAAAACCAGGCTCATTTTTGTCCCCATATTCTTCCATTGCACTATTCCATTTGCGGTTAGAAATCCTCCTTAATTTCCAGACTGAAGGCAGTTCATGACCACATAACACACATCTGGTGTTTTGCTAATGCAGTTGGTTAGCTTGTAGAACTCTTCTCTCCAAGATTTTTGCCATCCTAACACACTTTGTTGTTGTTTTTACTGTGCCAAAGAATGCAGGTTCTTCAGTTTGATCTTTAAAGATTCTCGTGATCACTTAATTAGGTCTTTTTTCTAAATCTGTCCAACATTTAAACAAATGGGAAGCCTGCACTGAGCACATTGTTGTGGATAAAAATCTCGCCATTGCTCTGGAAAACAACATTACCTCCCACCTTCTCCTGGATTTTGTTCCTGTGATACACACCAGTCAATTTTCCCCAGATGCAGCCTTCTGGTGGCTTACAGTCATTCTATGAATGACTAGTGCATCAAGGTATTTTTCAACTGTCATCTCAAATCAAGAACTTCCCTCAGTTGTCAGTCCCTGAAGCTATGACCTTTCATTTTAAACTATTAAAAGTCTATTAGTTAAGCGTTAAAGGCCATCTTCTTGGATAATATTCTGCTATTCTTTTTAGTCATGTTGTCTTTCCCAGTTTGTGTCATCAGCAATCTCATTAACCTAAGCCTATTCTTTGTGCCAAGGTCTTTTCCACCAACCTGAGCTGAATTTCATGAATCTTTCCTTAGTGGCAATTCACTCCAGCCAAGAACCCTGCCATGAAAGTTGCACATTCAATAGATAGCACACAGTTCACTGTATTTGAGCAGATGAGTAACATTACAGTTATATTCACTTAGCTGTGATATTGAAAGGTAAGTATTACATTATTCTTTACCAAATGAGTAAGGATTCGTACTAGTATCATGTTTATCTAGAGCTTCACCTCAATTCACAATACTTCTGGTCCTGGAAAGAGGTCATACTTATAGCTTTTTTTTTTTTTTTTAAATCATAGTTGGTCCCTTTTCTTTTTCCTAATTCAGTTTATAGATAACAAAAACATAACAACCATGAAACATGCTATTTTGTTTTGTTAACATAGAAAGGACAAGGTCAACCTCTACTTTTGTAGTCCTGCAATTAGAATTTGTTCACGCTAATGATAAACATCCATTGGGCATTTCAGGTATTCTTATCAATAGAGCTGAAATTTATGTCATTCTGTTGATCAGTTTCTGTATCTGATAATTAAAAATTTAGCTCACCTAGAGATACTTCAAAAAGGCTTACTGGTTTCAAAATTTAAGCTCAGCCAATTAAAATTATCTGTAAAAATACTCATTGGACAAAATCCACATTGTGAAAATACAAATGTTTGGAAAGGATGCGTGAAGGGTTTTGATAGAGATTTCAGTATTATGAATGCCTGGAGGATATGACTTGCCATGGATTTACCATGCTTTCTTTCCCATTTCAAGCCAGAGAGAGTTTATATGTATGAAGTACAAATTGGTGCCTTTACTGGAAGAGTTGTCAAGTGAAAGAATTAGACAAATCATTGTTATATCAACTGTGTTACAAGCACAAGTTGTAACCGTGAGTCTGTCATGAAAAGTTTTTTCCACTAAACTAAGTTTCCCTCCTGCTTGTTCACCATTCTGTAAACTTATATTCTTATTAAAAGGACAAAGAAAAAGATTTGGGAATACTTAATAAAAGACTCTTTTTAGTAAGCAGAAACTTGCATTCTTAGATATTGCCAAGTATTGTGGTGCAATATGTTTCTCCAATTAGAGCTCATCTGAAATTCAAATACCTTATTTCTTTTACATAGCTAATTAATGCAATTCATGCTCCAAAAAGAAACATTAATAATAAAATATTTAACTATTCATCCCAAAAGACAGGAAAAAACAAGTCAATATAGAGCACATTTACTAATCAAAACTCTGAGTATTACAGTGAATCTTGTTTTCATTCTCTCTGCCTCCATGAAAAGTTCAGACATGCAATGGCTAGAGAAACAGAACAGAAAAGCTTTGGGGACCACTGTTCGTAACCTTTAGGTTCAGACAAACCTATCTGCCTCCAAAAAGAAACAAATTACAGTTAATTCCAAGAGAAAACACCCAGACTTACAGAACTTGTTAGGCTTTAATTTATATGCTACACTCCCGAGCCCACCTTCCTAGTAAACATTAACGGGGCGGGACAGCGGGTGCACCTTGGCAAGCAGACAAGGAACCACAGAAGCAGGTCTGCTGGCCCCAGTACCCAACGTCCACACTAATCCTGCGTAGCCACTTACTTTGAACCAGCCCTAGCCTGACCCATAGACTCACCCCACCTTAGCGGTTCGAAAGGTTAGAAACTGAAGTATCCAGCCAGTGCTCTCCCATCTTTCCTCGTTCATTTATACCCCAGCCAGTCTGGTGGGTAAGTTAGGAAACTAGGGAGAAGAAAGATAGGACCAGTTCCTCGTGTGCACCAAGAAATGATCATTCACATAACTGCAACAGCATAGCACTTCATCCTGTGCCAGATCACCGCTCTCCTGGTCTGATCCACTACCCTGTCTGCCCTGCTGCGAGCTCCTGTGCTTTGCACATAGTTTTACGTTTCAATTTCCAGAGACCACGCTCAGCAAATACAACTAGGATAGCAAGGTTAAAGGAAGGGAGACAAAGATGTGGGAAGAAAGGTGTGGATTTGTTCCCATGGTCAGTCACGTTCTTCAACTGAGCTCTTGCAAAACTTCTACCTTATACCACAAGCTGGGGTTACCTGTTGAGTTTTTGAATTGCAGTTACTCTTGCTTCCATAGTCATGATTGCCTAATAATTTACAAAGCATTCTTACTACATGGTGATTGATTTGGCATGATTTTCAGACAAGATTTTACCGGCTATCATCTTCCCTGTAACTCTTCAGCATCCTACACACAGGTCCCTGCAGCAGCAGTACTGCAGTAATTACTCCAAAAAGCAGAAACTGCCAGATATCCTTTCATTTCAAAGAAAAGTAGACATTGATTTCTCCCTGTTGTTTTCCTCTTTCAAATACTATATACTAAAATTAAGTTTATGACAACTTGAAAATCTGCTTTAGTTCTCAGGGAACTGGGAGAACCCCACAGATGAATGATTCAGCCACAAAGCTAACAGCTACATTTTTTCTGAAAGAGCTCTAACATAGCAATAGAGATTTAGGTAAGGACTGCCATTATTTAAAGAAAACTGAAAAAGCTGTTGCTTGTAAATGGAGAGGATGTGAGCAGAGTTGAGAGACAGGGCAGCCTAAACACATCAGGAGGTTGCTTCTGTTCAATCTACAGACCTTATGTTGTTCTACTTAAAGCCAGTGCATGTGTTTCAATTAAAAAAGTTATAAAGTTGTATTTCCTTTACATTTATGGTGTCTCAGTCTTTCTTCTTAGTTGTCATTCCCTGAATCTCACACATTGAATATACCTTTTCTGAGGACAAAGTCTGTACTGCAGGCTGCATTTTTTTTTTTTAATCAAAGATTGTTACTACTTACAAATATCTTCAAGAAATGCTGAGGATTTCCCCTACCTTTGATTTCCCAGCCTGTAAATTTGTTCATATTTTCATAAACTAAATCACAGATCTTTCAAAGTATATCAACATCTAAAGGCAAAATGCCTTACAAACATAGGGAGTCAGAGAATTTGAAAAGAAAACAACACTGAATATAAATTTCAGATTAAGATCATATTGCTGGAGTTGAGTTCTGGAGTTCATGGCAAACATGCCTTTGATTTCAAAAGGGCAAACAGTCAACACCCTGACTTCCAATTGTTCTGAAATATCTCCTGGCAGAAAGAAAACTAAGAGTAATATATCATTTTACTGCAATATTCAGACTTTGGAATACAAATGCTCAAGCCGTTTTCATGAAAAAACAATATGCAATTTGAAAAGTAGCAGAAGTTCACATTAAAAAGCAGAAAAAGAATCCACAATTTGCTTTTTTGTCATCCCAGATGGCACTTTAAAACTTTACACCCTGCTTTACATCTTACCTGATAGCTTTTTCTTATTATAAATTAGCTTAACTTTAAGATTAATATTCTGCTCTCAAATAAAAGAACAAGATTTTCAAAACTTCATATTATGTTTATCTAAAAAAAAAACCAATGAAGGAAATAGACAAATTTTGAAAAAAATCATATACAGAAATAAGAATATATGCATTATTCAAATCAAGGTGCAAATCTGAATAGCAGACGCAATTTTCCCAAATACACTGATTAAATTAATAGCTATTTGAATAACAACTGTATTATGAATAGAGTTGCATAAAATCAAATTCAGCTGAAGCAACATCTGGCATACTAAAGGTGTCACAAAAGATATATCTGTAATTTGCAAAATTAGTTCTTTTAAAAGTGTGAAATATTCATCGCTCATCATATTTTTAAGATTATGAGCTGAGAACTTTATGAACACCAGACTTCATTAAATCCCCTTGTTGCATCTAAAGACTATTGCTTACAGAGAAAAATAGTGGTGTATTTTCCATCATCTTCAATACGGCAGTAAGTCTGGAAGTAAAAGCACGAATAATTGCATATCTCTGCCAGCTCCCCGCAAACTGTGCGCCAAATTACAAGAATAAGGAATCAGGTACTTTTAGAATAGCGTTCAGGCTGGGTTACTACCTTGTCTCGTTTCACCTCAGATTTTGAGAGGACTATTCACCAACATTCGCCTCTACCTACACCACACGCTAACAAGATGCTTATAGTCCTACGCTGATCAGTACTTCTGTTAACTAGAACTCGTACTTCAAATTAATTTGGGAGATTTTTGTAGTGACACTTAATGGCATTTTCACCAGGCAAAGGCTTTAGTGGCATTATTGAGTAGGTTTTAAAGGGTTCTGCAGGCTGTATTTCATCAGTAAAACAACATTAATTTATACACAAATCATTACAAAGAGCGAGAAGTATTTATCATCTATTATAAGGTAGAGTGATTTTCCCATGATAACTTATTCATGCTTAGCTGGAAAATGCAAATAATCTAGTAAATTGGGTAGTGGTACCATTGTCTTACGTGCTGGAAATAGCGTATGTGTAAACGAGAACTCAGAAAAATTTTTAAGATATATCGACATACTTTATTGCAGTAAATGCTAGTAAAATTGCAATCATTATTGAAATCTTAGTTCTGAAATAAACTCCACAAAGATAGGTCACTATGACAAGAGACAGCTTTGCACAGAATCAGAGCTTCAGAGGTTATTTTCATCTCGATATTTTGTCAGTGCAATGAGACAAATTATCCTCTGAGGATAAACTGATTGAACAACATCAATTTCTCAAAATAAAATGAACAGCCAAAACACATGAGGGGTTATCTGCTACAGGTAACATTTCATGTATTATTTTATAATGTGACTCTTCCATAGTACATTTTCTTTGCTGTTTAAGAAGGAATTCTTAACTTTAATTGATTTTATAATCAGTGGCATGTTGGTTACTAACATTAGTGTACATAAACATTTCCACAAAATTTGACATTTGAGTTTTATATAAACCAATTTAGAACCAACAGGGAATTCTTGACATTTCCTTTTTCCTTTTCACCTAAAAGAAGTTTAAAAAATAAATGATATGGCCCACAGTACTTTAACTCTTCATTACCAAGAGTACAGCAGTTAAAGTAGCCCTGTGTAAGACAGAGTGTGCTCAACTGCAACAGAAGATTGGGGGCTCAGGCTTGCAATTATTAAACACAACTATCTACCTTGTGCTACCTGTCCTAAAATTACACTCCTTTCTCAGAATATACATCCTCATGGCCCAGCTGAGCAATAGGATGCAGAAAATGTAACCCCCTTCTTACAAAGTTTCTTTAATTTTACTTTCAAGTTTTACTAAAACTCAAATTTTCTTAGAAAATTATACATTTTTACTTTGCATAACTTGGGAATAGCCTAAATTTTTATATCTCTATGTATTTCTACATAGAGAAATTGATAATAACCACACCTGTTTGAAGATACATATACATTCTGTCCCACACTGGTGATACAAGGCACTAGTACCATGAAGAGAAATGTTGACACCTTTGAACTTCTTAAATACAATAAAATATATGACCTCCATACTGCACTGTACTACTGATTCCATAAAAAGGAACATCTATATTATGTGAAAGCTTTTCCCTAAATCAGAGATACAAAAGAAAGATATTCACAACATTATTTATAAAATTGGAGATTATCCCCCATTGAACAGTATTTATAAGATTTCACGCAATATTTCATAACTAGAAAAAAAAAATCACTTATTGTAACACATGTAGAAGACTGAAGCAGAGTTTAGGAGCCTTCTTAAATAACACAGTAAACAGAATGAGGGCCTGTTCTCTCAATGACACTTCAAAGTGCCATGCGTTTAGACAAAAGCAATCAAAAAATTGACATAGAACAGCTAAATCATTGGCACAGTCTTTATTTTAAAGAGATCTCTGCAAGACAGTGAAAGATATTTTCCTCAGAAAACAACTAACTAGGCAGTGATTCAGAATAAAACTTTAGTAATACCTATTATTTTATATGCTTACGCAAATATATAAATACTAAAAAGCTATGACACCTTCCCAGGTCAGGCCCCACGTTATTGTTCAATTTCGTGTTCAAGCTTGGACACTTATGCCATGTTATTTGGCTATAATAATTACTTGAAAGTAAATTTTTCTAAACAAATAAGAAAATATCTGTCTTGATGAAAACCAAGCGCAGCAAAAACTGAAAAAGAATCTTGTTCTGAGTAAAACATAGCTCATTGCATTGCTCTTCATTAAACACAGTGTGAACAGGATAAATGCAGGCATGGCAGATGTGTTAAAAGAGACGGTTTATTTTTAATAATCTGAGATTTATTAGTAAAATATTATCAGTTAAAATAAATGTTTATGTACAATATAATTGGAAAACTTAACATCTAAAATTAGTTTAATGTGTTTTTCAGAGTTTAGGCATGCATTTTCATCCAAACTGCGATTGTTTGTGACTTTACAGTAATATCTTCCAGATTTGAACACCCTCAACTTCTCTCCCATGTTACCATGTTGGAAAAAACAAACAAGACAAAAGAGGAATTCCATAGGATCTCAACAAATCATTTAGCACATGCAAAGATCAACTAAGCACTTAGTCATACACTATAGAATCCAGTGCCAGATCACAGATATTATTCAAATATATGAATAGTAATCAAAGTTAGCATTTGTTTCTTCCTAGGCAGTTGCTATTGCAATAATATGGCATCTAAATAAAGCATTTCTACTATACTTACTCATCTCAGTAATACCCAGCCAGTATGTATTATGACTCAAATGAAAGCAAGCCTTTTTCATTCAAAGTTCTTAGTTCTGATGTTTTGGAGAAATATCTATCTATCTATCTATTTATTTATGTTTTACCCTGAACTCAGGTTCTTCAGGAACAGGGTAGCCTCTTCCCAGCTTTGCCTACAGAAAAGGCTATGTCCAGGCAAGAAAACCTAAGGCTTCAGGTTTTCCACAGCAATTTGTGTACGTGAATACACAAGGACAACAAAAGACCAGGGAACTGCAGTGTGTAGCTAGATAGTTTTTCAACAAGTTTATAAACCTTTCTAAACAGATCAAATAATCCAAACTCCATGTTGCATTTGTCTAACACTCTTTAGAATAGTGATATCAAAGTGTATGTACAATAAAAAAATACCTAATTTCCATAAAATGTCTGTATAAATATATCTCCTTGAGACACTACTCACAGTGATTTCTACATGTAAATTAAATGTTTGGTTTAAATGTACAGTTGTCAGAACTTTGGATGTATCTTCATACTTCTATTCCAAACCTTTCTTTGGAAAAGAAAGTTTCAGATAAGAACACTTACACAGAGCACCCTGAATTCATATCAATAAAAGTATTAGAATTCTGATATATGTATTTGAAAATAATTTTGTGTAGTTCTTATTCCAGTCGTCCTTGCTTAGCATCACCTATTGCTCCCCATACATCAAAGACAAACTCATCTGGAAATGCAAAGTCTCCAAGAGTTTCATCCAATGCCACTGCAAATTCATCTGGGTTTTTCTTATCTCTTCCAGCTTCCACTATTGTTGCAGCTAAAAAGTAACAAAACAAAATAATTTAATTATCATGAAAGGGACAACTAACATATATGGCCAAGATAGTTTTTGAATGTCTATTTTCAAAACCTGTATGTAAAGCTTACCTGCTGAATTTAGGATTCAATAGGAATTATCTACTTAAATCCCCCCCCAGTAGCTACATTCTGCGCTAAGAGGACAGCTTCCTTGGAGTGCTCATTATATATTCTTCTGTTTGTCTGGCAGAAGTTTAATTTTTAATTCAACAGACTTTCATTTTAATCTTATTAAATTATATTCTGTATTCATTACTGAAGGCTCATGAAGCATGGGCCTAAAAACAAGGTTAAGCACAACTCTCCTGCAATAACAAGACCCGTGTCGGCTCATTACCAACTGCAGCAAGTTTGATATGAGCTTGCAGATCCAAACCAGAATATCAAAAGACAAACCTGAATGTTTTTCTCCTCTAAACAACAAAGAAAAGATTTCAGCAGGTCAGAGTTTAAAGTGGCCACGACATAGGTTTTGAACATGGAAAACAACATACATCCTGCATAATAGACACATACAACCAAGCTAGTATGGGTTTGGAAGCAATAACCCATGCTTTGAGAGTTTAAATGTTGAGCATGACCTGCACTTAGAAAACAGTAACGATAAGTGGGACTAGAGAAAACACTTGAATATCCTACTTTAGGAAACAAGAATTCAAATGCTAGGCTCAATTAATGTGTTGTGTAAAATACAGAGAAAATTAAAATGTTGTTTGTTAGGTATTGGACACAGTATGTTTGCAACTGCCTGAAAGAAGTCATGCTCTCAAGAAACTACCATATGACCTCAAATAGATTTGCTTGATTTTTCAGCTTTATTTAATTTTAATTAACTTTAGCTTATTTTTTTAACCCAAAAAATGCCTCCAGGTAGTAAAGATACCGAGGCATTTATTGTGAGCCACATTACTCTTCTGCTTAGATCTACATTTTTTTTCAAGACCATCCAAACTAAAGAGTAACTAATTTCAGTGCGTGAGTTTGCTTCAGTTATTATTACCTCCAGCTCTGAAAAGCAAATCTTTAATTTATAGCACCCTCAAGGCTGGGAAAGTTTGTGCTTATGCCACTATGAAATGAAAAAGATCCAAGTTCTTTCTGGAAGTCTCAGCCAGGTGGTTCATATTGCGCACTGGCACGGGAAAGGCCTTGCTGCTGTGCACAATAAAGCAGAGCCACCAAAGACTCAGAACATTTTGGCACCCCGGAAAGTTAAAGCAGAGAGGTCTGATGCAACAGAGGTAGACTGCGATATCTTGTATACCCATACGGCATGGCATTTGCTCTTAGTTAACACCCAAGTATCAGAATCTATCAAGTTTTAGACTTGAGTTTGGAAACGGCTACACTGGGGTCGCTGCTTAGGACTCAGTCCTTAGCTGCTGTGCTCATCCCTCACCAGTTTCTCAGATTCTAGAACAACTGACAAGTCTGTCCCAAACAACACTGGATGCTGGCAACTGATGGGTATTAGAGCAAATGAAAACTGTGAGGGGTCAGAGCTCTCTCGGTCATGGCACCTGCACCTCCCTGAAGGATGAAAGTGTCAGCACAGGAGTTTCTCCTGGTCAAGCCAGGCCAGGAGAACTGCTGGCAGCAGGCTCCCATGGTTTGCGGGATGCAGAAGACTCTGTAAAACAGTCTCAGTGCAAACAGCACTGCTGCATGCAGTTTCTTTTCTGAGCTGTACCTCTGCTCTACAGCCTCTGTTGATACACACAAGAAAAGGCAGTATTGTACAACAGATGAAACTCTCAAAGCAACCCCTGCTTCATGTCACGATTGTTTACACACCTGCCTTAAATTGCAAGACGTTCTCCGTCTTTTGTTATACATCAAGTAACCACCACTTTCTTCATAGGCCTATCAAATTCAAGTGTCACACTGAAGAATAACTGATTGATAACTCCTAGCCTTTTCTCAGAGGGGTATCGGAGTGGAAAACGTATCACAGTGCTGAGAAAGGGAAGGAAGTTCTGAAGCCACAGACCACCTTCGCTGGGACAGAATGCCATCAACTGCATGCACTGTGTTGTACCGGCATGGCAAAATCTCTCTGATAAAAAGGAAAAGAAACTTTCCCCTGCTCTGAACCTTTAATAAATGTATTTAATGTTATTTTGATGACCTGAAACTCAGCTCAAGTTTATTGACAGTTATGAACTTCTGGCAAACAGCTTATGCTGTTAAACAAACTTGTAACAAGCTGTGAGCAAACTTGAGCCATATTCTACATCATAGATGTCAGTAACACTAAGTCAGAAGAAATTTGAGGTTTTGGTTTTAACTACGTTGAGATGTGAGGCTCCAAAAAAGAATCACAGTATGCCAAACAACACAAAGCAGTCCAAGGAAAATTTACATAAATCTTGACGAACGAAATGCTGTGATTGAGGCAGTTCAAGTGTAACCCACCTTCCCGGGCACTAGTAGTGGTTCTCAAGGACTCTCAGGACCTGTTTCCCTGTTAGAAGAAACCCTATCCCTACTGCATCGATGCTTTCTGTGTTCCCTGTGAAGTTCCTGGGACACTGACCCAGAGCAGTCTGGATGGGAAACAGGCATTAAGCAGGGGAATCTTGCTTCTGTCCTATCAACACCACCTATATACCCTGACACCATGGCATGAGAAGTACTTGCAGAGGAGCAGTCCTGGAGGTAATGAGGTGAAGGGTGTAATTTAAACGTCACAGATTTCTAGATATGAACCAGGATATGAAGTTACCCTATCCAAAACTGGGATAGGGTTGGAGGGAGAAGAGCTGTGCAAGGTGTCACAAGAGCAAACGTGTGTAGATATAGTTCCTCAAGATATTAAGAGTGGGAGCAAGGAATTTAGCCAGTTTTAAGATAAATCGGTCAAGATATATGAAAGAGCCATATGACACAGACAGCAGCGATAAAACAAGGTAACACAGCAATATGTTACAGTCCAACTGCCCTAGCTGAAACTCAGAATCATAACAGTAATAAACTCTGTCATTGACAGAAAACATTACTGTTTTCTTTAAAGATTGAGCTTCCAAAATTATGAAATAGAATCTTAAAAATATTTTATTGGAGATTTACCAAACTTGAAAATAAAATCCTCTAAATTTAGGCAATCAAGACAACTTTCAATCCAGTCAAGCAGGAGTCGGAATGTCACCACCGTGCAAAAGAAGAAGCAGCAGCCTCAAATAAAAGTGTTTTCAACTGTATCGAGCAACTGTAATCAGCGCTACCAGGGTATATTTAGCATACTATGTATATTAAACACATTCCCCTCCCCAGATTCACCTGGTGCGATGAAATAGGCTTCTGTGGGAGGACCCCGGCCCGCGGCAGCTGGGGTGCAGGTTTTGGACAGCTTGGTGCTGACCTCTAGTGTCAGCAGACTCGTACAACCGCGCAGCAAAGGCGAACGCAAGATGCAAGCCCTCCATCCTTCCCGATTTTCACACGCCAGTTGTACCCCTGATGTACACGAACGTGCAAAGCTGAACCCTGCTTCACTGGTTCCGTACATCCAGGAACGCTACAGCCCCGTCTCCTCTGTCACCCCGCGTACGTACTCATACGTCGGCCAACGCAGACGTGGGGTGGCATCCCCTGGGCAGCACAGCTGTGCAGAACACGCACGTTTACACAATGACATTCCCAGCGCGCAATTCCCAAGGCAAATCAAAAACTACTGATTGCCAAGGCATTTAGCAGATACTTGCCAATTTGAAGAAAACTTTTCTGGTTCTCAGAGGGTGACAGCTCCCTGCCAAATTGCCTCCGCTCCCCTCCCTTTCCCCCACTGCTTCTCGTAACAGCTGCACAATAAGTGATTACACAAATTTTATTCGAACAGAATATTTTTCCACACTCCAGATAGCCCCAGTTGTTCTCAGATTTATTTATTTTTTTTAAATCTCACTTCAGGCAATGCTCATCCCTGAGAAATTTTTGCATAAAATGTGAAAAGTTCAGCAAACTTAAAAGCGATGAAAGAAATTAGAGGCCTTCTCAACTTTAACGGAGCAGCTCAGTATCAGGCTTCCCAGAATATGAATAAAGGACTATGTTGGCTTTTTAAACTTAGTCCCTTTAAAATAAATTCAAAGATCTTTCACAAAATCTTTATTTTCACCTTTGATAGACACATGCAGCACAAGCCATGAAAGCTACGATCTGCCTGCCATTGTTATCTACCTTACAGAAGGCTTTTGCTAGCTATATCCTATCCTGTAACATCTAAAAAAAACTTTTTCAGAAGTCTTAACAGAAACTTCAATATTTATTTAGCTGTAATGCTATCAGAAGCTTTGCCTTCATTGAAAGGTAACAAATACCATTATTCTGGCCTGACACTTTAAAAGAGCTGAAATTCACATTCAGCTTCCTTACAACACGACAGAAAAAAAGCACATCATTGCAATTTCCAGTGTTTAACATTACTTGGGTTTAGTTTAATGTTAAACATTGTCAGATCTGATGCTCAAGGAACCATTAGAAATATCCTTTCTTCTTATTTCTTTTTATTCAGTACTAATTCTTCTTGGAGCAGAGAAGTTTTCTTGCTTAACCAGACTTGCTACTTTTTCCTTTTTCACAAAACCCCCAGAATAAAATACCAGTGGAGGAAGAGCTAGCCAAAAGATGCTGAAAGAAAAAAAGTTGTACAGGAAACCCTTTTTGCCATCATTTTTCCATCAGTAGCATTCTGGGGTTGGATACCATAGATCCAGGCTTCTTCCCACCCACAATCTTCGGGATCTAATACAGTCCATAATGATTCAAACCTTATTGATTTAAAAAGAAGTGTCACCAGTATTTTTCACTAACACTGCTTCCTGAGTCCCTCCTGTTCATCAACTGTTCAAGTTCCTTTACCAGAAAGCACTGACAGGATTGAAAACAACCTGAATTAACTCTCAATGGCACATTTATATTTTAAAGGCGGCTGAAGTCAAGCCTTGGCCCAGTTTCTAATGTGCCCATAAAATGGCTGAGAAACACATTTCCAGAGCCAAGTGTCCCTTCTGCAGATTAAATCCAGTTTTCAGTAAAATAAAGAGGTAAAAAGGTAAAAGTGCATTGAAAAGACATGTAAATCTCAACAGCATTTAGATCTCTGAAAATAAAAAAATGTGCCAAAAAGTGTATGCATTTTGCATTTCCATTAAATTATTTCCAAGCATTTTGCTCCAACTTAGGGATTTGTGTGTAGATTTAGTCAGCCATTCTTGAAACTGTCAAGATACTTAACTATGCAAAAATTAAGGGCTTTATCTCATCTTTAATTCTGTCTATAATTTTACATTATCTTTTCTTTCCTTTCTTGCTAACTTCTGGCTTAAAACTGGGGCACTGTTTTAGAATTCAATCACACCACGGAAGTGTCATTTTAATGGAGATGAAAGAGCAATATTAACTGACATCCAAAGCTTCTGACAAACAGAACTGCATGGGAGTGAGCAATGATTGAGATCTTAATCACTTGTCGGCTGTCGCATTGTGATGACTTGCATTTTCAACTAATCTGGCTTGAGTAATGAGTGAAATTTCTAGCTGAGTGGTGATTGGCATTCTCTGAATGAATCCTTTCCTCATATTTCATTTTCATGGGTGACTGATCACAGCCAGTGTATGAAAAACTGACATATGTTAATTGAACAGATTTGTGACAGGTGATTAGCTCTCCTCTCCTAAAGAGCCCTAGAGCTGTTTAATTGTTTAAAAACGATAAAACTTTTTTTTTTCCCCCCTCACCACTGGCCCTCAACTCTAAGATTTGAACTTTAGCAAATGTCCTCAAAGGTGCAAACTAAAGCTACGTGAACCCTATAGTCTCCGATTCCTGACAGTTTCTCTTTGTTTCACAGTCTTTTTGGGAAGAAGTGAAGGAAGAGGTGAAGGAAGTTAGGAAGAAGAAAGCCTCTTTGAGGACAAAGACTTCTTCCTTCTTTGAGTGTTCTTTTAAGGCATTCTTTGAAACTTTCCAAACTACATACTGAAAGATGAAGGACATTAGCTATTTTTTTT
>VXBL01005125.1:1030680-1046027 GCA_013400195.1 Aramus guarauna | reverse complement strand
AAAAAAAAAAATCAAGGAATTGATGGGAAAACTCCACAGGTGCTTGGCAATCAGCTCAGTCATATGTGCTGAAAGCTGAACTCCTCAGTTTACTGAACAAGATCCATCCCATTACAGTACTGAGAGCCAAAACAACAGGGAACACCACAGGAACTTGTTTCCCTATCCCAGAGCAGAGCATAGCACACCTCAATATCCCAAGAAATCAAGTTCTAGCCTAGGATTTCAGTGTTCTGGGCTATAGACACCAGAACCAGAATACCTGTAACCACTTCTTCCTGAAGGGTCAGGAGCCTGGGGACCTTGGAAGTAACCTGCAAGGACAGGAGCCTCCAAAAGCCCAGCTTGAGCCAGTAATCCAAGAGCTGCAGGACAAAAACAGCTCCCAGAGGGATGGCTGGCACGAGACTCAGGTGCTTTGAAGCCGGAGACAAATTGAGCGGTGGAGGCTGCAGGAGAGTGGCAGGACATGGGATCCTCCCTAACCCAAACAGAGGGTCAGCACCACACAGGGCTCCCGGGAGCATATTACATGGGGTCGGGGGCATCACATATTAAAGCTGCTGGGAGCAGAATTTTTGAGACTGTTTAGTTTTCTGGGAATTGGAAAATTTAGAGATTAGCTACAAAACAGAATCCACAAGTTTTGAGCGGCTCCGTTCTCTCTTCTGTGCCAGGAAGCCCACTTCTACCTTAAGCCGGGGGACAAATAATTCTTTAGCTACAATTTTTCCTGCAAGAAACCTAGTAGAGACTGCCAATCAGATGCTTGCTGGTAGGAGCAGCCAACAAAGGGCTTTTGGCTATTCAGATAATCTCCTGTTGCTCTCACTCCTCTGTGCTAACTGCTGCCTGTCCAACCCTCCTGCTTTGCCCTTAGCTTCACGCCAGACCTATTTTCTCTTCTGCTTTGCCTCTTACGCTTCTCTCTCACAAAAGCTTTCTTTTCAAGATCGCTTGTCATTTAGCCTATCCTTTTCTACTTCTTGGCTGATATTTTTAGCTATTACCATAACAGTAAATACCTTCCTCTCTCTCAGTATTAGCAGTTCCACAAGATTGTAGGAGGACTACACCCAGGCACAGCTGGCTACAGCGACACTTCCTACTCAGCCAGACGGCAGCTTCTTCCCATACAAACAGAAATTCCGACTTAGTTGCTGTCAGATTAACAGAGAGAAACAACAACTGCAAGGACAAGTTTGGTGCCCTTTTAAGGAACTTATGACACTGGAGTTGAATCGTTTCTTTCATTATAAATTGATGACTGCGACAGCTAGTAAGTATTCGGGGAAATTTCCTGTGTTCTTCAGAACAGGGGCTTTAGAGAATTTCACAAATTTGTGCAATTAGTCTGTCAGTTCCCTTGCTAAATAGTCGCCCTTTCACTGAAGAAGATCTCAGATTCAAACTTTAGTGATCAACTTTGAGGTGTCTAAGCCAAGGGGCAAAAGAGCAAAAAAGCAAATAGACGTGCTTATCTTTAACAATCCTTAAATGTGGTACACACAGGCTCCAGTAGAAAATATATGCCAGAACAAATACAGTGACGACATTTAATGGTAAACAGCTAAATAATTCATGCAATAGTGTATAGATAACGTGCAAGAAGAATAGAGGATCAATTAATGACATCCTAAGGCGTGCAGTGAGGGATTCTTTTATCAGAGAAACATTTGCAGAAACACAGGCAAGTTTTTCAGACTGCATGTTGGACAAATTTTGCTTCGTTTACATCCAGAGACTAAAGTACTCAATAAATTTTAGACTACAGAAAATGAGAAATTATTTAACCTTATAGTAAAGTATCTGTTAAAAACTCACCTAATTCCATATCTCTTATCCCCATGTATGTTTCAAGAAGCTCATCCACTTTTTTAATTGCTTTTTCTTCAATTTCAGATGGCTTTGTTGAAATAAAGGGAGACAAAGAGCGAAAGTATGATTATATCCATGCAGATTTCAAAATAATCAGCAATTTGCCACTGATTATCCTTCTCCCATCCTAGCCACCTAGACTTACAAAACCTACAAGCAAAACACATTATTGCACTCTCTTTCCTGCTTCTCGCAAACCTGAGCCTGCCTCCTAATATCAAGCCACGCACCTCTTGCATTCAGACTTAACAGGGGCCTTACATCTCCGGACAATACAGATCTTCATCAAATCCTCATCAGCTTTAGAGGAATCCAGGATAAATAACATTTCTTCTTCTAAACCTTAATCCTGGTTTTACACATATTTGTGCCAGTATACATTATCAGCCTCTCCTAACAACAACCCTTACAGCAGCCCAGCACACTTTGCAATGTCCAAAACAGAAGCAACTCTGCAACTGCCTCCCTCCCCTCTTTTCAACACTTCTTCTTCTAACCTACCTTAAATTCATCCGTGTAATCCATGACATCTAAATACAGGCTCTATTTCCAGATTCCTCAGCCCCATCCTATCCCTGCTAGTCTTCAACTTCATATAGGCACTTCGTCCCTGCAGAAGGCAATCTTCTTAAGTCCCACAAGCTTTGTGACATCTAGATTTTTCCTTCCTACTTTACCTTATCAACCTTGGGGAAGAATAAATCAGGTGCTAGATGATCAAACTGTTGAAGGACCCCAAGATAACCATACCATTTCCTCCACAGTAGCAGGGCCTTTAGCTCTCAGCCGAAGTGTTTCTCTCCCTCTGGAGATTTTAGCTTCTGGCAAAGTTCCACCTTTGGACCTTGGCTCCAGCTTTTCTAAAGACAAAACAAACAACAACAACAAAAGTAAAAGAACACCAAACAAAACTATGTGGTACGTCAGAATACGATGTATCTGCTTGTGCTGTTACATTATCTTCACTTTTTATTCTAATCAAGATCTAGACGTATGTAAAAATTTAATTATAAATTAATTGTACTCTAAGTATAGCTTTGCTGACAATTGCTTGTCTTCAAACTTTGATATCAACTTAGCCGCACTGAAGCTAGGACTTCCATTAACCAATATATCTATGCAGGCCTATTGCATTCAACTTCATATGTGCACTTTATATAATTTTACTTCCCTACTCTACAGAGAAGTACTTATTACTTAATATCAGATAATGGCTGAAGCCATCAGCAAAATATCGATTTATCCTAATCTTTACAGGCAGACTACGTAGCAGGATTAGCATTGCCACATCTCCATCTTTCCCTGATGCAATGGCGCAAACACCGCTGCTAAACAGGTCACGAGGAGCCACGCTGAGCCGAGCTAGCAATTTGATTACTAGCAGTCACCTAGGTGAAATGTCCATAAGTAGATCCGCAGGAGATTTTTCACTGGTTTCACTGAGATCTGATAAATCTCTACCAAGAATATCTGGGGTTACCAAAAGTTTTCTTCACCTAAATTCAGCTTTCCTTTTTTAATCTTGAGTAAGGGCACCCCAGTTAGTAAATGGAGTATGGAATCATTTAAAATTTTACTTTCTTCTAGGGCGTAATTTTACATCCAAGAGTGGCAAGGCTTACTGACATGTGAGTTACATAGTTAAACTTGAAAGTGCTAGAAGAGAGGACATAATTTTGCAGAACTGTTTTGAACTGCACTGTTTTCTCTACCAGATTATTCCTTCTCTTAACAGCAGGCCTTTCTAGTCAGCTCTCCTTGAAGGCAAGGCTTTAACACGCTATATTCATTTTGTCCAGGTAGATTCCAACTCATCATTCTTGCATAAATAGTCAAAAAAATCCAGAATATGCTGCTGAACAAGTCTTGAAAAGTAAGGTCTAATTGTTTTTCTTTTAACAAATAGATACAGCACAGTCTATTATATATACACTTAGGATCAACACTTATCCTTAATCTTTTTATTGCCTCAAGGACAGCTTAAAACTTTGTCATCATTTCTGCTAGCCTTGTTTCAGAGTCATCCCTGATACAACATAAGTCTTTTTCGTTTTGTCACCATTAGTACCTTAAAACTCATGATTTGACATTACCTTTATTCGCAATACTTCAGACCAAAGCTCTCCGTCCATCACAGAAATTATTTTTCATGTTCACATAATTTAAACTTAGAGTTTGTGTTATGCTGCCTTTCTTTTGTTTCTATTCATTTTTTATCAATTTGGGGAGGGACAGCTTGTGACTGGTAAGGACCAATCTTATTTAGAGAAGTCTTTAATTCTGTGCTACAAGTCTTGCCTAGAGCAGCTGACGCAGCCTGTGTGCACATGGTAGAAAGATATCCAACCAGTAAATTATATTTATCTCACATTCTGCTGAGAGGAGGAAAATAAAAGTAATTTCACAGAGAGACTTGTCTCTCATTTCTATACTTTCACAAACTTGTGTTGAAACTAACAGGAATTCAGCACCTACTTGTCCAGCAGGATCTGGATCTTGTTTGTCATCTCCTCTGGGGCTATTCTCAACATGCTGCAGCTTCAACACTATCTCAAAGAAATTTGTGCCTACAGCCCAACTGCACCAATAAGGCTAGAGGCGGGAAATTCTAACCTATTGGGCACTGCAACTTGTAATTTAATTTCTGTAGGGTGGAAAATAACATGCATCTTCCAAAAGCCTGTCTAAAAAGCTCTGATTGCCTCTTAATTCAATGTCAGATAAAAGGTATTGCCATGGAATTAGCAGGTTTCCTTCTCTACATCACAGGCAGACTAAAAAGTATCTTAATCACCTGACTAAAGTAATTACTATTAGATGGCTGAAGTCATTAATCAAACGCTGATTGACCCTGGTCTTTACAAATAGACTATGTAAAACATTTAGTACTGAATACAAATTATAGACCCATATTAAAAAGGTATTCCTATATTACCAATTGCAATACTATACATAAGTTGTACTACTTTAGCCTAATGTATAACATACACATTTACTTAACAGGAGTACCAATTTTTATCCAAACGCATTAGAGATTAGCTCATAACCCTCATTCTTCAGAGAAACACCAAAAGAAAAAAGAAGCCTTCAAATTTCTCTCATTTTCAATTTCTGCTGCTATTCTGACACCAAGTGTCAAGACTGGGGTATGACAGCAGTTGTAAACTAACAGAAAAAAAGATTTGAAAAATGAACATTTCAAACTTTTGCTGCTGTGGTGACGATGGTGACTTTTAACTTGCTGTTAGTGCAGATGTGCACAGGGACTCACACTCACTTATAATTTAGCAGTATTTTGAAGGATTTATTACAGAAAAATGCTATTGGTTCAGGACAGGATATAAAAATTGAGAGAATAAAAATTAAAACTTGGTTTCTTTTCTTTTTTTTTTTTTTTTAAGTTTATCATGTTGATAAAATTAATATACATAAGGATCAGCAGTAGGTATGTACTCCTCCTATGTAAGTATCACTTTCTCATAGCATGCTGGCGGTAGGCAGAGACAGAGCTTTGCCATATTGCTTTCTTCCAATTCTGAGTATATCTGCTGTACGATTAGAGATCCACAAAAAAGTTGGGGAGAGCCGGCAGGCAGGCAAAGGAGCTGCTCTAGGGAATCCCAGATGGTGTTTTCTGCAGCATCTCTTGCATTAAAGAGTGCAGTCCCCGGTAAAGGGTTCAGAAACAGAAAAATCTGACAGACAGATGAACAGGCATTACGTATCAATAAAGGAAAAGAGAGGAGGAGGCTCGAGGATCAGTGCATTAGTGAAGCAATCCAAGCTTTACAACTGCCTCTATGAGACAATTCCTGTACTTATTTCACATCATCATGTAGTGGCAAAGGAATCGAGCAACTGAGACTCAGGCTGAAGCAGCCCACACCAGAACAACTGCTGGAGAAAAATCCAGTCATAAATTTCCCACTTTAAAGAAAAGAAACAGAAAAAAACCAATATACTTTCTTGTATCAGTTATGCTACCTTGGGTGGACACCTGGCTGCAATCTGAAAACAAACTTACGACGCAATGCAATGTCGGGATTTCGATCTCCAGTGAACAAGGTGGACAGTGGCATCACTCACCAAATGCTTTCAAAGGCTCTATCAACTCCAGCTTAAACATCCGACCTTTCTCCAGATCTTTTAGCATTTTGGCAACTTCATAATGCCGACAATTTGACACATTTTTTCCATTTATAGTCTCTATGTGATCACCCACGCAGACCATTTTGCTTTGGTCCATAAGGCTACCTTCTTTGATTCGCTAATTTTTAAAAAAAAAAAAAAAAAAAAAAATTTTAGAAACATTTCTTTAAAAGGTAAAGAGGTGACACCACAGAGTTTCAAGAATGTCAGTTAACAACATCAATAGCATTGAGCTTATACCAGCAGTGTGTTTTGTCTATAAGATTTTCATAAAATGTATTTTGGAAAGTATTATTTTTCAAAGTATTTTAATAAACATTGAATAGAAAAATCAATAGAAAAAAAAGAATGCAATCATACTTTAGAAGTTAAGGCTTCTGAGTAAGCTAAATTTTTGTGTTTTAAAACTGAACTCAAACGTGTCAGTAATGCGTTTAATTGAGTTTTGGGATTTTATTTTGATTTAATAGCTTGACAAGCATGGAACAGAACTTTTCTCTTTTCAAGTATGGTCCAGGGACATGAAAAAATGCGTGTGATATACTAAAAAGTGACAAACTATAAAGGGCTAGTCTTACTAAGACCCATCTACAGTGATAAAACTTCTACCATTTTTCTTACCAAGCTATATAGATGCAAATTAAAGTATTTCCTCTAAAATAACAATAAAGAATAATAAATCCTTCTAAATGCCATCTCATGGAATACAAATGGACTAAAGGCCATAAAACGTAACAGAAGTTAGAATTGATAGTTTTTGTAAAGTGGAATTTAAAAAGTGAGGAAAAATACAATCTTTAAAGATCTCTATGATTTATCAAGTCAATTAAAGAACACTTAGAATTTCAGTGATTCTGTTTATTGTTGTTATATGCTGTCATATTTGTTTATCATGTGCTTTAAGTCATGCAAGCTGTTATCCTATGGCTATTTAATAGGAAATGACATAGCAGAATATCTTATATTTTGTAGAGATACTAATTTCATCCTCATATCTTCCTGAATAACATACTTTTCGGTAAAGGCTGATGTTGTTCAGCCTAACTTTGAGTGAGATAACAGTGAGACAAGGGAGATAAACATATTGCCACCTCCTACTATAACACCTAGCCTAGTTGCATAGCTATCTCAGAAACCTGCTTCTAGCGTATGTGCGCACGCCTGAGCCCACATATGTGCCTCCATCTGAGAGTCAGCGGGAAGTGGGAAGTGTGAGAGTGCTCCGTGTCCCATAATAGACTGCCACAATTTTTAGCTTCAGGCTGAGTTTAACTCTTTCTAGCACTCTTTTCTTTAGCCAAGATTAAAACCAAAAAGAAGCCTCATGGTAAAGAGGGAGGTAGCACACACAGCCCAGAAACCAGGTCCCAACTGCGTTTCTGCTACCAGGTGCCAGGATCCAAAAGCGTGCCCACCAGACTCCAATTAATGTTTAGTCTACCCATGGAATTCATTCTCATTTAGCTTTTCTTCTTCACTTGGGTCCTAACACCAAAACTGTTTGAGTAATATTTACTGGCTATGATATTTGTGTCATTTCTTTTAATACAACCTAGTTTTTATCATCACTCCAAGTTAACTGACCAAAGACAGTCAAGCTACATTGTCACAGCAGTTAAGATGCAGTTGATATGCCCGTGTTTCAAGTGCTCTACAGTTCATTTAGAAGCCAGGATCTATATCTCCTATGCAATGCCTAAAATTAATTGCACCATAGTATCTCCTTATGCACCAGTCAATCACGCTTCAAGTTCTACTGTTAGTCTTTGAATGGCTAATTTGATTCCGTAATACATCTTCCCATCTGGCCTCATACCCAGAAAACAAATTGGTGAAAGCAGAAAGACACCGAGTTTTGTTCTTAGTAAGGCAAAACAACATTAGATTTCATAGGAAAAGGACCTGCGGCTCAGAGTGTCAGGTTTAAAAACTGGCCAGGGTATACATCAAACCTAGAAACTGCCCTGTTGTTCAAAACTCAATAAAATTACTACAGCCCATAACAGCTTTCAACAACACACAGATAAGTAAATTTAATATTGTTAATTAATAATGGAACATAGTAACAATTTTTCAAGGAAAGTAAATATATAAACAAAAAGAATTTTATCGAACTTTAGAGACAGTCTCTGCTTAGTCATTTTACCTAGACAACCAAGTATAAAAAAAGATGCAGCTTTTACTTTTGCATAGGTATTTGCTATGCTGTTTTAAAAAAAAAAAATCCATTAGCCAAATATGCAACAGCAACAAAATAAGCTCCTAGAAACTCCTTTAAACATGCATTCCCACGAAGACCGCACCATTTTCATGATGCTGCTTATTAGACCAGTACAAGGACAATGATATATTTGTTCAGACAAGTTTTACACAATTTACTGGAAATTACAATTGTCTTGTGAATGTGGTGAGGGTTTTCCAGTCTGCTCCAATTATGCAGTAGTCTATGGGATGGCTGTTCTCTCTCCCCATATTACCAGCCAAGCACGGAGAGTAACACTGTACAGTGCTGCACACGTGAACTTGAATCACCAAAGCACCGCTTTCAATGCCTTCTTTTAAAATGCCACATAAGCAGCAGCGTGACTGAATTTTATGGGCTGCATAGATGCTGCCACTAGAAATTCAGAGTTCTCCATCTCTAGGCATAAAAATGAGGCTATGATTTTGCCAAACTGCCTACTGAAACCTCCACTGCATCTTGACTTTCTCAGGTGTGATCTCAACACACATTTTTCCCCAACAAAGACATGAAAACCTATTTCTAAACCACATCTTTTTTTATATCCAGGGTAGCTGAGGAATGAATAGAGAATACGACCTCTCCTTACAAGAAGCTCTGTTACACTAGCAATGAGAACAGCGATTGACACAGCAGTAATCGAAGATAATTACCAATGCCTCACTAATAATGAATAATTAGAGTAGATTAGAGCCGAGCATCTCAAAAAGGCAGAGAATGCGATTAAGATTCCTAATACTTAGTCTAGCAAGAAGAGTAGCATCATTTCCTCAGTCTCTACGTGTCTCAAGCAATACTATCTGGAGGTCATACAGAAGGAGGAGGAGGAAAGCAATTATGATTAATGTATTGTACATGTTACTGCCCATAGTTGCTACTCAAGTTAATTGTGGTAAATTATGTTAATCCCTATTCTTCGCACCTTTTAATTCATCCTACCTAAGGCAACAATACTGGAAAGCTGAAAAGCACTGTGCTCGCACCTATTCTTATGCAGCACCAAGGCTTCTGCCTTGTGAACAGTCATAAAGACTGAAAGAACTTGATCTCATTATCACCTGAGTGACAGACATTCTATAAGCACTTAATCAATGACAGAAGAAAAGCACTTAAAAAAAAAAAAAAAAGGGGTGCGTGTGTGTGCAGAGGCAAGCAGTATCTAACACCTACTACCTCAGGGTAGGTTGGAAAATACAATGGTCACATTGTAAAGCTGATACATATTACAGAAGCAATGAACAAATGAACTAATTTTGAATGACATGCAGTACAGAAATAGCTGAACTAATTTCAGATGATGTACCTAAAGAAAAGCAACTTTATTTTTTACTTACCATGTATGTGAGAATAAAAGATTTTATAGTTCTAAAGGATCATTAAAACAATAATTAAACTGTTATAGTAACGGAAGCTTCCACAGGAGAAAGTATTTAACTGATGATTAAATTTACCTTTATAAATGCACAGTCAGCTCCGTTGTCTGTAATAGTAAGCCCAAGTACATCATCAGTTTTAAGAACTTCCACTTCTTTTCGTTGTCCTTTTATGTGGGCAAATATGAAATCTTCAAGGCCAATTTGTGCACCTAAGAGCTTGTCCATATCAACTTTATGAGTGTTCAAAGTGCAAAACATGATCTGTACAGGAGGAAAGCAAACACATTACCTTTAACAGCATATTAGGTTTGGTGAGCTTGATAGGAAGACAAAAGGCGAGCGTAGTTCTGGCCCCTCTGACAGATCCATAGCTGAAATGATGATTACTCTCCTGCTCCAGCTGCCCCAGGAGAGGTGCTAGTCTCCATCCACGCACGTGGCAGGAAGCATCGATAGCTCAAACTCTGCAGATAAGAGCTGGCAGGGACCAAGGGAGAGGCACATATCTGTGCCAGTTGCCTCTCACCGCCTGTCCCCGAACACCAACTCTGACACAGGCATCTTGAGCCAGAGCAGAGCCGCTTGTTGCAGAGGTTAGAGCGAGCAAACGGAAGAGCCACCACCATCTTTTGCTTCATCCTTCACCCACCTCAAATTCCACAGGATTCAAACATCACCAGGGACTGCTTCAAAATGTAACTGCTTGAAAGCAGTTTCATGGAAAAAAAGGGAGCTCATCAAACCAAAAATTTCAGGAGAGCGCATGAAATGTTTTATATTGCTCCGTATGTTCCACCATTAGCTGAGAGCACATTCCCTCCAACAACCTTGCTTAGTTACCCTCGCTCTAGCATAAGTGGGGTCATCTCTGTTCCAGCTTATTAGAAGCAAAGCTTAATTAAAAAAAGGCTGATTTATGAAGAAAAAATTTGCCCTTCTGAGGGATTTCCCTTCAGCACCAGGTGTTAGGCACTCTTTTTTTCTCCCCACACTTATACTAGTGGCTCTTTAACAAGGAGGTTTATGGGCAGGATGAGGCCAACCCAGCTGTACTGCTCGGGGCAGAGACAATGCTTTTGCCCACCACAGTGCTGCGTGGAGGAATGTGGCCAGACCGGGCAGGCTTTGGGCTTTCTGCTTTTTGAGTACAGGCTGTGCTGGGCAGCCTGGCCAAAAAAGACAAAACCAAAGCCAACGCTCCAAATCACAGCTGGAGCAGCTACGCCTGCCTGGCTCCTTCCCAAGCTGTAGCAGGAGCGAGGGAAGACCCACACAGCCTGCTCCTGGGCAGCACAGGGCAGCAGCCAAAACTCTGCGCTCCGAAACATGGAAAATCCCTAAAATCTACTTCGCTGAGGCAAAGAGCACCCCTAAAGACCATCTTTCACATGCAACTGGAAGCAGGGGAAGAGGAGGACGCTTGCCACCCCATTTGGCCCTTGAGCACAGGTGGCAAAGCCACGGCTGCAAACCATCAGACGAAGGCCCTGCTGCCAGCAGGACGCACATCACTCTGGCAGGACAAGAGATACAAGTAGGTATTTGTCTACGCCCTGCCCGTATCTGCTGGACATTATTTTCCTTCGGAGCACACCTTGGGCCCCGTTGCAGCCCACACCCCACACCAGCTCCAAATTAGGAAGCGGAAAAAGCAGTGCCAAGACCTGAAAAGCAGCACACAGTGGGGAAAAAGCCAGCCCAACATTTGGGAAAAACAGCAGCAGGATGTCGCTCGGCATCCTTCACCTTTGCTACCGCTGCAGTGGCATTCCCGGGGGAGCCGCAGGCCAGGCCAGCTGCCCCAGAGCCCGGGCACAGACCTGTGCCCGCAGCCTGCTGAACCCCCCGGCGCGTTGCTGGAAATGCTGGGTCTCCTTCTGCCCTCCCCGCTTCCCTCGCTGCGCTTGTGAAAGTTACAGGGTTTTCCGGACCAGAACACTTCAAATGCCTTTTCTTTCCTTCTGGCATCATTGGATGGCAGCAGAAAAATTGAGACAAAAGTCATCAACCTATTCAAAGCTATTCCAGGTCAAATGAGAGGTGAATACTTTTCCTCATATATTTCGTTCACAGAGAGTATTTAAGTTTCTGAAGCTTTCTAGAACTTAGATTCTAAAACTGGGGAGTGGGGTGGGTGGGTGGCTTTAAAACCTGACAGTTTAGTAATGAGATGATGTTTCTTGATGGGGGGTGTGTGTGTGTGTGTGTGTGTGTGTGTGTCTTGTTTAGTTGTTGCTTTCAAAAAAAAAAAAACCAAACCCCAAAGCAGCCCTATTTCAAAGGCTAATTGCTTATCTTGTATAATCCATTAAATATCCCCTGCAATCTAATGCCCTACTTTAACAATCAGAATCGTAACAGCACACCCTTAACAGACATTAGTTTTGCTCTCTCGAGTAATGCAAAGTTTTTCAGTTGACCAATACTCAAGCAGTAACGTCACCTAGAGAAATTCAGCTGGTTTTAAGTAGACAATTAAATTTTATTTTATAAATAATAATCATGTCTAATCATCAGCATTTTTTTAACCAAGAAGGCTCAATTCAAACAGACTATATAAAATTCATGTATACATTTTCAGTTCTCCCTCAAGCTATGTAACAACTTGGCCAGTTTACAACCGCAACTCAGTTCTTGCTCTTACAATGAACAGCTAGCACGATGTCTTACATTTTAGATATTAGCATCCTTCATCTGACCTTGTCAAACAGACAATCATCTAGTAACTACTGTCACACCTTTGAATAGATAAAATTGGCAACAGAGCAGAAATGTGATATTTAGAAACTCGATCCAGAGTTTCTCTTTTTAGACCTTCATCTGGATGGCATTCCTACTACAGCCTATAAGTCTGCAGAATTTTCTGTGAGTCAGTTCTGTGCTAACCACAAGGCTGAGAGAGCATCAGCCAGTCAAAAATAAAACTTAAATCATTCTTTATCATCTTTAGTGAACAACTGGTTTCTCAGAACAGATATATGCAAAGAGTAATGTACTAAAGATGTACCTACCCAGGAAAATATAGTTACACCATCTATCAGTTACAGCATTGCTTTATTTGTACATGACCCAGACCTGTCAATTCAAAAATTGTATTTTTTGATAGATTTTACATAAGTTTAAAATAGGTACCTAATAACAGCTTATATATTTAAATAATTAAACAACAGCTAGTACAGTACACCTTCCATTCAAAGTCTGGTATGTTTTTGATAGTAATTTTCTTACCCAGAAATGAAGCAAGAAAAAAAAATCTAATGTGCAATTTTTATTGTTAAGTCTTTTCTCTCTCTTCTTACCCTCAACCTTCATATGCATTTAATCTTTAACTCAGCATACCGGTGCTGTGACATTTCATGCCAACTTTAGCAAGATATTATAAATCATAACTGTTACCCCAGTCACGAAGTATCTAGGGTACCTCCTTCATCGAGAGCTATCTTGTGTGGCACACAGAACAAGGAAATTCCATTCTTCTGGTAGGGACTGGGGCTTACGCACAACCTTATAAAACAGATTTGCCAGATAAGATTACTAACAGATTATTCTCTGCATCAGTATTTTCAATAGGAAGAGACTACATTAGCCAATAAAATCAGGGTTACATTGTGCGTTATATAAAGAAACTGTATTAGCTAAGAAAAAGAGTGTTACGCTGTGTGTTATATAAAGTATAAATGCAGTACCACATCGCATATTCTATATATTAATTACATTCTCATCTTCCTTATTAAGCCTGCACCTGGAGAAGAACTCAAAAATAAGTTGACTGATAGATGACACACTCAGAAACTATTAAAAGTGCTTTTAAAACCAGTAGATCTCAAATAACTTTACAAAGGAGGTCATAATCACTTTCTCTATTTAAGAGGTGGGGAAACAGGAATTCTACTTCTGAGTAAGACATAACACCCACTGACATATTTCCCTACATCTGTAGGTGTCACTATATCAAGAAATCACCAACACGTTTTCTAGGTTCCTTACTCACTTTATTCTCCCTGAAGAGAATGAGGGAGCCTTGACTAGCTGCAGCAACAGGGAGAGTAACCAAGCCCTCCAAGTTCCAGTGGGCTTTTGGTACTCTGTCAGGTATGCAACTTTGCCTCCCCAAAGACATTCAAAGTACTATAAAAATAAACATTCAGTGTCTTATTGTTCCTTTTTTTTTTTTTAAACCCAGAAGACACAAGAATTACAGTGTAAGTTCTTCCACACAGCTTAAAAGTATTTGAAAAACAGATCATTAACAGAGCAAGCATCACACGTAATATGGGTGTGAAATTTAAACACTGCTTAGGGGAGCGGCAAACAAACAATTGTTGCCATAGGGTTGGGAGGAGGTGGTTTGTAGGGTGTGTCAAGTTTGTTCATTTAAAGGCTTCAATCCGTAGGTGAGATTGTGAACAATTTGTTTCAACAGATAAGCATATACTCCAAAACTTTGAACATTTTAGGGATGGGGATTTCATAAACTGACCCTTTTCTCTAACCTCCTAAAATACACAGATTTTTTTCTTGTTAGAATGTCACTTTTACTTGGAAACCTATGTTTCAGTAGCAGCTTATTTTTCAGTATTCTTCCACAGAAGTTTAAATTGAACAGGTTTAAATCAAATACTTCTATGAAAGTGTAATATGGCACAGCCTCACAGTATACTTAGCTGTTTAGCATGAGGTGGCAAGACCCATGGAAGAACAGCTCAGCAGCTGAACTCTTGTTACTGGAAGAGACAGAGGAAGCTGCATTTATGCCCTTGGTGCTACGGGGAAGGTCTTCCTTTTCTTGCATTCCCCTTGTGAATCAAAACTCCTTCTACCGTGAAAGAAACGCCAACCTCCATGGGCTCTTGACAGGCACACCCGCTGAGCATTCAACTTACCTCACCAGCCCCATCATACTTCACCTTCCAAAGCAAACAAAATAATCAAAAGTGCAAATTATGACTACACAAACCAAAAGTCCGTATAGTTTCTGTGATTTACCATTCCCTTCTCAAAGAAATTGCCCTGCTACAGTTGGACTTTAATATCCACATTCCCCGTGCCTGATTAGCTACTTTGAATACTTTAAAGCCCTACCACGTGCTCTCGCAGGAGCACACCACCACCAAATGCTTTAACAGACCCACATTGTCCTTTGGTCAGTGCTCATTTATTTATCATACAGGCTGCACTTAGCACTTTCACCCTTACAGAAACATTCCCTGCTACACGTCCCAGTAGTCACTGTGTTGTAGTAATCCTAAATGGCCAAGACCACACACAAATACTTTTTCCAACTACTTTTCCAACTTTATCCTCTATAGAAAATACCAGGTGAGATATTTGTATCATTTATGCAAGTAGAAAAATACACGTAACTGTGGATGGGTTGTGGTGTTAATTAAGAACTGCATCTATTTATTTCAATTTTTTTTGTTGTGCTTCCTTGTTGAAAGAAGTCAAGTTAAAAGTGATCTACCCCAAACAGCACTCATGTTAATGAAACAGGCAATCCATTGCTAGAAGCCATCTTCACTGCTCCTCCCCATGGAAAGAGCATTCATGTTGGAGCAAGAAAAGAAGAAATGCTGGTCACGGTAACAGTCAGAGAGGTAGGTAGAAACGCAGACTGAATGTCAGGTTCAAAAGGGATAACTGAGATATATATTCACCTAGGAAGACAGATGAAGAATAAAATACCTAGACAAAAAAAAAAA
>VXBL01005125.1:994520-1030595 GCA_013400195.1 Aramus guarauna | reverse complement strand
AAAAAAAAAAAAGAGTACAGGAAAAGCCTCAGAAAGCTGTTGTTACAACTCACTCCTTCATAGATGCCAAGCAAACATGATAGGAGTGACGGAGTGTCCCCTTGGAAGCTATACCTGTCTTGTTCTGTCCCCGTACTACCCTACTCATGATCCTGGTCTGCACAGAAGTTTTCATCAGTGTCTGTCCAACAAATACTGTGTTTCATACAAGCTTCACTGTCACTGTTGGCAGTCAGTCACTGATCCTGGAAAGGATTCTCCAGCAGAAGCTAAATTCAGCTGGTCCTGCGAGATGTGATACAAAGAGGAAATGAGGTGCTGTAACCACGTGGAGTCAAAAGGAGAAGTGTCAGATGACAAGTATAGCTCATCCCAAACCATACTAAAATACTTAACTAGGATAAGGTAAGTAGGAACTCATCCAAGAATCCATACCTTTGCCTACACTGTAGTAAACTCACATATCATATGAAACACATTCACTTCTGCAAGTCATCCAAATGCTCCCTGTGCAGAGCTCTTCTCCTCGCCCCCTCCCTCACCCCCCAGTTTCCACCTGAGTTACTACAGGGCAGAGATCTCGGTGATAGTACCTGTTTCCAAAGGCATTCAGGTATCACCCTGCCCACAGGCTTCAGCCTAGCTAGGTCACAGAAACTTTCCTAGACAGATAACACCTACAAATGGCATTTGAGTACCTCCGTGTCTTTCAGTTTGAAGTGGTATAGTTTCTGGTATTATTCTTTACACCAGACTGTCTATCCAAAAGCAGCTTTAATTAACAGATAAGACCTTTTCAAATGTCTAGCCCTTCCTTCCTTCAAGCTTAGCAGTTGCTAATAAATTCCCATTTAATGGCACCCGTTGCTATCTGGTTCATCCAAAATTTTGTTACAAGAGTCTCTGGTCCAGGTTCTTCACTCTGCTCTGCCACCTTTACACCAGGAAATATTTTTGATCACTATTTTCATTTTGTACAACTTAGTTTCTTAAAGTCAACTGAATTTCTTGAGTAAAATATTTTAAGTTCAGTGCCTCCAGCAATACTTCTCCATTCATTTTTACCAATAAACCACATTCAAAAAACAAAAAGAAAAATTAACAAACAAAAAAACCCAACCCAACACCAAATAGGAACGTGACAGTAGAGAGAAAAGAAGAAATTTCTCTAGTTTAGCACAAGGCTGGCGATAGATGCCCATGACACATGTGGTGCTTCCTGTAAAACTTTTGGGGGTGTCAGATTATACATCTAGCAGGAGAAATGGGAGCACACTATTCATGCAAAATTGAATTTCCAGGATGCTTTTTCTCAAGTCAGTAGAGCCAAAAGATCAGTAACAAAACTTCAACAGTGAAGAAAATTAAAACAGATGATAACCTGGCAATTACGAGAACTTGACAGTGAAAGTTGTAACTGGAGATGGAAGAGAACAAAAGGGGACCAGCAGCTCAGAATGAAAAGACGACAGAGAAGCGGAAGGTCAGAAAGCAGCTGGGAGGGTCTGGGACAGAGGTGCACTGGCTGGCAACGGTGCCGGTTCTGTTTAATTCCTTCATGCCACAGTGCCTGGTTAAACCGCACGCACTGCTACTGCCGCTTCCTTCTGCCCTTGGCCCTTTGAAATGCCGCTGGGTCAGGCCACAGCTGACTCTCAGACCAAAGTCTGCAGTAGCAGCCGTTACTGCTTTACCAGAGCTAGCCACAAATAAGAGAACAAGTAAAGCTGTGCAGCCACATGCAGGCGTACCGAAATGTTAGCACTTCGTTTCAATTTGCCACTCAGAGGTTAAGGTTCATAGAAAGAACCACGTAGGAAGAACTTGATAATGGCCACTACCTTTTAATTAAGAGAAAACAAGGCATTTACAAACACAAATGAATCATTATCCAAACAGTATTTAAAACTTGGCTCCCCACCCCCCCCAAAAAAAAAAAAATCAAAAAACCAGCAGGGTTAAAAATAAAAATAAAAATCCTGTTACAGATTTAAATGGCCTCACTTAAACAGCGAGCCTTTTAAAAGTAATTACCTGGCAAAGGACAAAACTTTCCAAACACCACATTCAGCTGGACTTTCACCATGTAGTCAGATTTAAAGCATCTATACTCCCCGTTGCCTTCACTCTGGGTATTTACCCTCATGGATACCCTGTTGTTTGGGGTTTTTTAACTGAAGCGACTCACTACAGTCAATAATTTCTGCACTGGAAATAAATTATTCCACTCACCTGTAATGCAAATGGTTTGACCAAGTGCTTAAGAGCTGTATTAAACAGGCTGGCAACAGGTTCACCAAGGCACTTCAGATGTTTTGGTTAAAAGGACCACTGTTTCCCGTGCAAACGTTAAGTGCAGTTATATCCTTTCCCGTAGGGTAATGCTCGTATGGAAACAGCAAAAGGAATTTCCCTCCCCCCACCTCCAAAAGGAAAAAAAAAAGGAAAAAAAGGCAAACATTCCGCAAAGCAAGCATTTGCGGAAACCCCCCCCCGGCAGTTACCGTGCAGAACCGCCCCAACTCCTCTCGCTCCTTCCGAGGCCCCTTCACGCCCCGCAGCGGCTCCAGGCGCGGAGCCCCCGCTCCCCGCCGCGCCCGGCTCCCGGCCCGGCGGGCCGTACCTCGGCGGGGTCGATGCGGAACGCCTCGGCGATCTTCGCGTAGAGCTCGCGGGAGCTGCCGAAGCCCTCCACGCGGCCCGTGGGGCTGCCGTGCGCCAGCTGCGTGTGGAACTGCAGCCGCGACGCGCTCGCTGCCGGGGCCGCCGCCGAGGCCGGGGCCGCCGCTTCGCTCTCCACCAGCTTGAAGGTCTCCTTGCACTTGTCCTTCTTCTTGCTCCTCAGCCCCAGCGGCATCTTTGGCGCCTGGAACGGGCTCCTGCCGCCGCCGCCGCTTCGCCGCGCTGGACTCTGCCCCCGGCGCCGCCCCGGCCCCGCACGGCCATGCCGCCGCCAGGTGAGGCCCGGGCCCGGCGGCCGCCCCGCCCCGCCCCGGCGAGCTCCCACCCGCCTGGCCCCGGAGCCGGTGAAAGCCGGCGGAACGCGGTCGGCGCAGGAGCTGCCCTGGCAATTCGGGAGGGGAGCGGGGCTCCGCCCGTCTGGTCCCCCACCATCCCTTCAGCCTCGGCCGTAGCCAGGTCGCGCACCCAGGACCCCCATGGCCCCCCCCCACCGCGGCCCATTACAGAAGCCACACCCGGCCAAAACTAAAGCAGAGGAGCGCAGACTTGTGACAGAAGCTGTTCATATAAACAGGTACTACTTCCTGTCCCTGACATCGGTTAGGAAGGGTTTGAGGGGTTTTCCTAAATGGCAGCCAAGGGCACTTTGAACTAGACTGCACCTAGAAGGCCAAGTTTGCCAAAGACTGGTAGATGTTCACATTACAGAAGACATCTTCTGTGTTCCAATAGAAGTAGACTCACCTCAGTGGAATTGCTCCATTTTCACTGGTGTGCTGAATCCACCCAAGCTGTGAAGAGTGGAAATGTCACAAGGCAACATCCAGCACCTGTAAAGCAATCTGCTATAAAGCTGCAGAGAGGCAGCATTATCTTTCATGCTGAGAGCGAGAAGCTGTGGTAAGAGACAAACCACTGGGGGGAAAAAAAAAAAAAAAAAAAGATTCTGGCACAGGGCGTCAGACCATGTAGGCATGGAGAAGTGAATTGTGAGGAGGCAAGCCGGAGTCAAGAGTTCTTAGCATAGCTAATCAGAGAGTATCTCGAGCATCTCAGAAAATACCTACAACTTTTAAACTGCTTACGTTGGGGGAGGGAAAGGGGGAAGGTTTGAAGCCAGTTGGATTTCAGTCTTTCCAGATAGCAAGTGATAGATTTAACTGAATACTCAAAAATGCCTTTTATCGAATTCTAATCTGAGACAGTTGGATTCAAGATTGTTATTAATAAAAAACCACCACAGAATAAACTTACCATCACACTTTAATAGTTGACTTTCCCATCCACTTTGAAACCAGAAAACTTAGAGAACTGTGTGTACTTTTTCCCACTATTGGAATGCAATTCAGACAGCATGTTGCTATAAATTGGATGAGATTGCCATGAGATTGATTAAATAACAGTACCAAACTATTCACGTTCATTCTGATATTTAGGGTTTTTTTTGCTGCTTTGCAATTTTAAATGAGCAATTTCTTTTAATACATGCCTTTTTCCATTCACTGAGATGTATTACAAAGAAATGGTAACATTGACAAGTATTTACGCCTTGTCTCTACCAATCTTCGTCTCTACCAACTCATTCCTTATCTTCTGAAAAGATAATTGAATCAATGTTTAAAAACAGTAAATACTGTTTACGGTCCTTACTGATGTTTTTGTTTACATTAACTAAATTGTTAACAGTCAAGTTTCCATATAGTGACATACAGATTTTTGCAGCTTTGTTTTAAAAACTCGTGGACACCGACACGGCCCTAATTTAGGTATCTGTTGCAAAACTTTCTTCAATGAAGTGTTAATGTTTCCATGCTTCATATGGAGATGAATGGAAAAAGACAGCTGAAGTTGTACAAGAACTATGTTGATCCTACTCACAGCTTGGAGGAACAGCATCAGCTTTTAACTACAAAGAAAAAATGATGAGGCCAGAGCTGACTGAATAAACTGAAGATGACATCATACTGTTTAGTGCAAACAGTATGGAGCATGTATATGCTATCATTTATACTGTGTAACTGTGAAATTAAACCTTTTTGTTGTCATTTAAAATCAGAGGAAGATAACATTGCACATAGGCTAAATTACTCTCCAAAGCCAAACCTACATGAAATTGTCATGTGGCTTTTGGCAAGAAACCATGAAGCAGCGTTCAGCACTCAGTGTCACCCAGCCATTACTGCTACATGTACTTATTTTTTACTAAGCTGCAAATGCTATTTATTAATATTGCTCTGATCGTGGATTACCAGTTTCAACCCTTTAGATTTAACCAGCATAACATAGTGTTAACTGAGTGATCTGCAGAGCTAGAAATGAGTCAGACTACTACGAACATCAAAGAATAAAAGCCTATAATGGACACAAGAGATTTTCTCCAACTACAGCCAGTCCTACTCGGGCTTCCTTGAATGTGTACCCACTAGGGAAATATCTGCCAACATTAATTAAGACACATCAAAACTAGATCATGAATCCAAATAAGCCTCCGGCAATTCAGCATAGTTAGCATCCAAAAATTATTTAAATTTCACTTTTGGCAAGTGACATTGTCAGGAAGTTAACCATTTAAATAAAAATGTTAATAATCCATTATTAGCCTTGGGTTTAGAAAGAAAAATAAACCATATACTAAAAAAAGGAAAAATATGTTTCAGTCATTTTATCCTATAACCATATTGCACAGCCATAGTACTTAGGATGTGAGAACAGCGGCATGCAACAGCCATGAAGTTTGTTGAGATAGTATGTAGAACAGAGTCATGTTACTGGATATGAAATGCCACAGTGCGATACTGCAATCAGTATACAAAATTGTTGCACTACACATAAAGTATATGTATATGTCTGTGACTTAGGCAGTTCTTACCTGCAGCATGTAACATCTTTCTGGTCATCCATGTTCCAAAGGAAGCAACTGCTTAAAAGAATTACTGGTATGACCAGAGAACAAGGAGCTGCTTTTAAGCTATTTTAGGACCTTATGTTGTTTAGTCTAACCAAAATAAGGCTGAGAAGAAACGTAGCTGGTGTTTATAAGTATCTATGATAACATTACATTCATATAAATCTATCTAAACAAAAGAATGTTGATAAAAATAAAACTGGAATTTCCTACTCGCAATTTATTTTGAAAACTGTTTTTTAAACCATCAGAGGATACTGCAAAACAAGGCCTTTCAGTAAGAGTGTATTTCCTCCTCTATTTTAAGACAGGAGTTCAAATAGGACCGCCTGTGACAGGAGGGGACCAAACTCCATTATGAAAACTTACCGATCTTCTTGAGAGTTTGTCCATACTACAGTAAGCATTCATAGTTTGGCTTTGACACGTGAAAAACTAGTAAAACCACCCTCTAGAAGTCAATGCAGCAGCAATAAACTCACTCTGCACACTGACTTCAATTTTGGAATTGTGACTCGATAGGGAGCAGAATGGGATGCCAGGGAATATTATCCTGCTTCCTATCATTTTTAAAATCAGTTTGTTGCATATGAGGAAAATAAAAATACATGTTTTTCCTAGATTGCTCTCACAAGTGTGCTAGGCCCTCATTACACTTACAGCTTTTCTGGCAAGGGCTACTTTCCCGTTCAACCCAGTTTATCAACCTTTCTTTGGATATAAAATACAAGCAGTTAAGAGACTTTTTTTGGAGCATGCCATAAAGTACTTATTCAGGGAGATGCTATATGGTATTTCAGAGGCTGGCTGGGTGGGGATTTTGTTTTTTTAATTACATAGGGCAGCAGGAGTGTGAAGATGATAATTTGTCCTTGATAAAGCAATCAGGCATGACTAACAAGATTGTTGTATAGCTCCTCCCTTGGGTAAGCCAGTAATTCCAGGGGAACAAAACAAGCACAGGATAGTTATACCTTCTAGACCCAAGGGGAGCAACAGCAGACCTTTACTTTCACTCTTTAAATAACAGAACAATTAATTGGAGGAGCCTGAAGGAAACAAATCGTGCCATCTAATAGTCCATTGCTGAGCAATTTGACAAATGAAGAGCTGAGATTCTGTACTTTATGAGGATATTAGTACTGCCATTTGCCCAGTTTGCATGCCAAACAGTAAGTGAATATATAAATACCCTGGTTCTACAGGATTTGTTCAGTAAGCAGTATACTAAGAACTATTAATGTCATCTGCAAAAGAGGACTAGCATTTACTGACTGGAAAAGGAAAATGGTCTTTTAATGATATTTAAAGTAGCATGTCCCTGTCCCCTATTTTTTAGGTCAAGCATATGAATTCAAGTGCACAGAATTTCACCTTGAATCACAGCAAATTTCACTGGTGGTGCAAAACCTATTCTACCTCCAAAATGCATTACCAATGAGTCAGACTGGCACATAAGATGCACAAGCTAGAAAGGAATAGAGTGCATTTAGTTATTTTACTCACTTCAATTCATGAGCTGCCGGTTGTCTAGTTACCTCCAGACCTTCTTAGAAGCTTCATCAACTATGTAAACTAATAAAGGGGACCGGGAGAACCTGTCAGCCTGAGAGCTGCCATAACCACTATGACTTGGAGCTCTGTAAGTGGATTCCTATCAGACTGCTGACGTTAAGGGAAGCGACTCTGGATCTGGCAAGGGAGTGCTTTTCAAATGCAAGACTGACCAGATCTACACAAATATACTTCTGTTCTTCTCCACAATCACCTGAGTTTAGTGTTTTTCCCTGCCATTGTGCATTCCACTCTTCATGCCATCTAATACTACATTCAATCATGCCCATCATTCTCTCAAATCCCTATCTACTTGCTACTGTATAATCCTATCAGCCAGACACACAGGTCATCATCAAGCAAGCAAAGTGCCTAAAGCAGTGAAATAACACAGTCTGTCACAACAGGATGAGAGACGTGATTAACCAGCATAGCACTTTTTAAAATCAGTCAGTTGTCCACGAACAGAGCAAAGCCCTTACAAAGGCTACGGACTTCACTCCTTTAGCTGAGTAGCGTCCAAGATACACAGTTCCTGGAGTCACATTTTAAGACTGTATCACCACATTAGTGAGACCACGTCATTAGGCAGCAGCAAAAGCATCTTAAGGGCTTAAAGATTTGTGGATCATACAGCCTTAATTAAAGGCCAAGGAAAACAAGGTTTGGAAACCACTATTGTCTTCCTCAATAAAAAACTAAATGCCAGCCAGTTGCACCCAGTATGTTAAAAAAAAAAAAAAATTAACAACAACAAAAAACCCAACCAAACAAAAAAACCCCAAAAACAAACCAACCATAAAGCATGACTCATTAATAGAGGCTGAAGTTTATGCAAGCACAGCACTAGTGACACTTACCAAGACGTAGAACTGATTCTTGGCCAAATACAACTCCCTTTCCAGGGTACTAATTTATTTTGCAAGGGGTCCTCCAAAAAAAATAATCCATAACTAATAGAAGATTATCAATTCAAGACAATGGTCTCCTCCAGTCTCTAAGCAAAAGTATGCAAGGTTGAGAATTTCTTGGCACACTGATACCTGTGCACAGCTCAAACAGGGTCTTTACAAACAAACCAGCTATAGACCTTTTCTTCACCCATACTTTTGCTTTTCAGCATTGAAGGTATAACTGGTGCAAGAGCTTGATTCATTTACTGTACTATGCATCAATCTAACGGATGCCTCCTCCCATGCTTGGATTTTTGAGAATCAGACATGGATGTTGAACTTTTACTAAAAATACTAGAACTATCCCATCTCAGAATTAGAACACTGATAATCTCATTTGACTGATCATTGTAATACACATGGCTCATCTTCAGCACTGTTTGTGAGGTTTAGACTAAAGGTCATATTGAAAATAGGGATGGATACTAGAAGAGGACGTCCAAATTAAGAGCAAGCTTCCACCCTATGAAAGGCAAATGGGAATACACACAAAGTTTTAAGATGAAGGCGGGAAGAACAACATTGGAGACCCAACCCCAGTTAGAGAGTCTGTTACTTCTATAACAAAGCAAACAGGTCAGGACTCAAAACCAACCCAAAGCCACAACATCTGCTCAGTACACCACAAATAGGCCTCAGCAAGTTTTCAGCATAGATAATACAAAAAAGGCTCAGTGGAAGAGTGGAATTAATATCCTCACGACATCAGAAAGCCTGCTCTAGAGCAATCACAGAGTACCACTGCATGGTAGATAGGAGAAACAGTTGTAATGCAACTTGCCCTACTCTTCCAACAGCTTGAGGTTATCCTAAAGCTTGATGTTGGGAAGATTAAAAACAGGTTCTTTAAAAGTACAGGTTCTCATAGACTTGTTCAATGAACTCCCTCAAAGTAACCAAATAACTTTTACTTTCTACGGCACCTAAGAAACCTTCAGAAGACCAAAATATCCTTCTCGTCCCAACTTCATGAATGTACATTTTATTTCCATGTATTTCAGTAGTTAGAGATATAGTAGGTGACTATTTGCCTCCTTCTCCCAAGTAGCCTTTATTAAATAATCAAGTGAGTTTTAAACCATAGCTTTTAAGCACATTTTTTGACTAGAAAAATAGTAATTTTTGTGAATCCTGGATTAGATAGATATTAATGCTCCCTCTCATATTTTGAGGTAATTCCACACACTATTTTCTGAAATATATACTTTGTTACCTCTCCATAAAAAAAGAAATACAAGCATATACAAGCATTTCATACCAGTCCTACAGTTCTGTATTCTGAGCATGAAAACAGTTGGAAAAAATTTTAGTTTGCTATACATATATATATATCTAAATACACAAGATACTGCAATTCCTCAATTTAACACTACTCCTCTTACCTGAAGATGGTTACAAAAAATAGTTCTAGTTGCTGTAACTTTTTTTTCTTTTTTACAAGTTGGGCTATGGTTACAAGATTCTGGATTACAAAACACTCAATTCCATTAGCTTTTAAACTGACAAACAGGTATTTTATGATGATATGCTTTTAAAGTTGTGTAGCTTATAGCATCTGCCATCATAACAAAAGATAAGAGAAAATTAAAACCAACTTTACATTTTTTACTTAAAAATCACATAAGAAATGCAATACGGAACATACTGAAATGGAAATTCTTAGAACAAACAATATGTAGTGTTAACAATATGCATAAGCACTAAGCAGCAAATGTTTTCCCTTTGTGGTACTGCTCCAACAATTATTTAGTTCTTTGTAGATTCAGGACTACAACTAACTGATGCTGTATGAAGAAATCTGCAGTTGAAAAACTGACTCAAACAGTATCTCCCAGAAGTTCTATTCCTTTGAGTAACAGAAATGGGATTCTTCTTGTGCTCATTAAAAAGTTATTGTATATTAAATCCCAACTTCCATATGATTTAATTTCCTGCAGAAAAATCACATATATGAAGATAACACTGCTATTTCTTAAGCTACCTAACAGAGCAGGTAACTACTAAATTTCCACAGGCAAAAAGGCTGATAGCGAGTTTTACATATTTTCTTATGAAGAAAAAACCAACCAACCAAAAAACCTTTGAAACTGTTGTTAAAGCACTGTATTATGGTTTTAAACTCAAGTAATAAAGCACATCTGCAAGGCATTTCTTTCACTAAAATCATGTCACAATCAAGGGAACCAGCCCTATTACTGTATTATAAAACTAGACTATTACAGAGGGCTCTCCATTTCCCTATGCACTTTTTAACTCTAAAGACAAGTAACTCATATTTATATTCAAAAAAGACTCAATTCAAGCACATGAAAGTTTATGGGCAACCCCTATCCCACTTTGTGTGTTAAGCAAACTTTCCTTTAGCCAGGACCTGGGTTTTTCCTCCTCCTGCATGGGAGTAAAGTTCAGCCTTTGAAAAGAATGAATACTTGAGATCAGCACTAGCCAACTGCTTTAATAGCGTTCTTTGTGCATCTTTCTACTCAAGCATAGACCTACTCCTAGGGATTCAAGCTGTCACATCAGTATCACCCATCCTTGGGCTAAGCCTCATTTGCCCATATGCACTGTCTAGTAAAACGTGTTAAGTCCAAGCTCACAGAATTGTTTAGGTTGGAAGGAACCTATAGGGATCATGTAGTCCAACGCCCCTGCTCAAGCATGGTCAGCTACAGCAGGCTGCCCAGGACCATACCCAATCAGGTTTTAGGTATCTCCAGGGATGGCAACTCCTCAACCTATTTGACCACCCTCACACTTAAAAAAAGGTGTTTCCTTGCATTCAGATGGAATCCCTTGTTTTAGTTTGTGTCCGCTGCCCCTTAGTCCTGTCACTGACAGTTACTGAGAAGACTTTGGCTCTCCCATCTTCGTTCCCTCCCATCAGGTGTTTATATGCAGTGATAAGGTCCCCCCCAGCCTTTTCTTCCCCAGGCTGAAGAGCTCCAAGCTCACTCAGCCTCTCATACATGGCCCTGTGCTAGACCTGCTCCAGTAAGTTCGTATCTTTCTTGTACTGGGGAGGCCATAACTGGAGACAGTACTCCAGTTGCATCAACGCTCAGAGTAGAGAGGAAGCATCATCTCCCTCAGCCTGCTAGCAAAGCTTTGGCCTTTGTTGCCACAAGGGTACACTGCTGGCTCACCGTCGGTTTGTTGTTCACCAGGACCCCACGGTCTTTCTTAGCAAAGCTGCTTTCCAGCCAGTCGGCTCCCAGAGCATACTAGTGCCTCAGGTTGCTCCTCAGGGAGCAAGACTTTGCACTGCCTCTTGTTCAACTTTGTGAGAATCCTCTGTCCAGTTCTCTAACCTGCTGAGGTGCCTTTGAAGGGTGGTACATCATCTGGTTTTACCAGCCACTCTTCCCAGTTTTATATGATTCACAAACTTGCTGAGGATGCATTCCATCCCATAATCCAGGTTATTAATAAAGATGTTGACTAGTACTGGCCCCAGTATTGAGCCCTAAGATACACCACTACTGACTTGTCTCCAACTGGACTTTGTGCCACTGATTACACCTCCCTGTGCCCACTCATTTGGCCAGTTTTTAATCCATCTACTTTCCACCTATCTAACCTGTACTTTGTCAGTCTATTAAAGTCAAGGTAAACAACATGGACTGTTGTCCTGTCATCCACAAAGCTAGTCACCACACTGTAGAGGTCAATGTGTTGGTCAAGCACAATTCCCACTTTGTAAATCTATGCTGACTACTTCTGATCACCTTATTGTCCTTCATGTGTTTGGAAATGCTTTCAAAGATGATTTTCTCCATCACCTTCCCAAGGACTGTGGTGAAGCTGACTGATCTGTAGCTCCCCGAATCTTCCTTCTTGTTTTTCTTAAAGATAGGAGTGATATTTGCTCTTTTCTGGTGTACTGGAACAGCTCACAATCTCCATGACCATTCAAAGATACTTACGAATGGCCTTGCAATGGCATTAGTCAGCTCCCTCAGCACTAGGGGTGCAAGCTGTCAGGCTCATGGACTTCCTGTTTAAATGCACCCTAATCTGGTCCTCCACCACCGAGGTTCCAGGCTTCCCCTTTGGTCTCATGGGCCTGGAATTCCTGAAGGTTCTTTTTACTGGTAAGACATTGATGCAAAGAAGGTATTGAGTACATCAGCCTTCTCCATGTCATTTGTCACCAGTTTCCCTGCCCCATTTGACAGCAGGCCCACAATTTGCTCTTTATGTACTTGTAGAATCCTTTCTTGCTGTTCTGCCTGAAGGCTGAGGAACTATTCCATTGCAAATGGCTACTTTTGCTCCTCACGCCACATGCCTTTTGCTAGACTCACAATGCAGTCCTCACACACTCTGGGGCAATAAAGAAAATGCTTTCGTTCCACTGGGAGGCAGTTCAGGAGTCCAAGCTGATTTTCCCAGCCTATGCTTTGTGCAGTGGAAGGCAACATACCAAATGATATCTGTCACCTTTTGCTCTTTAAAATATTTATGTATTTGTGTATTTCTAATACTATCTCAAATTTCTGTATAAATGGGTAATGTTATAGATACGGTAGGGATATAAGAAATAAAGTACTTGGAGGCTCAAGTACTGTATCAGAAATATGCACTGACTTTGTAAAAAATGACTACATTTTACATTAGGCAAGATAATGAATAAACTTTTCTGATTAGGAAGATGTAAANACAATCAAGGGAACCAGCCCTATTACTGTATTATAAAACTAGACTATTACAGAGGGCTCTCCATTTCCCTATGCACTTTTTAACTCTAAAGACAAGTAACTCATATTTATATTCAAAAAAGACTCAATTCAAGCACATGAAAGTTTATGGGCAACCCCTATCCCACTTTGTGTGTTAAGCAAACTTTCCTTTAGCCAGGACCTGGGTTTTTCCTCCTCCTGCATGGGAGTAAAGTTCAGCCTTTGAAAAGAATGAATACTTGAGATCAGCACTAGCCAACTGCTTTAATAGCGTTCTTTGTGCATCTTTCTACTCAAGCATAGACCTACTCCTAGGGATTCAAGCTGTCACATCAGTATCACCCATCCTTGGGCTAAGCCTCATTTGCCCATATGCACTGTCTAGTAAAACGTGTTAAGTCCAAGCTCACAGAATTGTTTAGGTTGGAAGGAACCTATAGGGATCATGTAGTCCAACGCCCCTGCTCAAGCATGGTCAGCTACAGCAGGCTGCCCAGGACCATACCCAATCAGGTTTTAGGTATCTCCAGGGATGGCAACTCCTCAACCTATCTGACCACCCTCACACTTAAAAAGGTGTTTCCTTGCATTCAGATGGAATCCCTTGTTTTAGTTTGTGTCCGCTGCCCCTTAGTCCTGTCACTGACAGTTACTGAGAAGACTTTGGCTCTCCCATCTTCGTTCCCTCCCATCAGGTGTTTATATGCAGTGATAAGGTCCCCCCCAGCCTTTTCTTCCCCAGGCTGAAGAGCTCCAAGCTCACTCAGCCTCTCATACATGGCCCTGTGCTAGACCTGCTCCAGTAAGTTCGTATCTTTCTTGTACTGGGGAGGCCATAACTGGAGACAGTACTCCAGTTGCATCAACGCTCAGAGTAGAGAGGAAGCATCATCTCCCTCAGCCTGCTAGCAAAGCTTTGGCCTTTGTTGCCACAAGGGTACACTGCTGGCTCACCGTCGGTTTGTTGTTCACCAGGACCCCACGGTCTTTCTTAGCAAAGCTGCTTTCCAGCCAGTCGGCTCCCAGAGCATACTAGTGCCTCAGGTTGCTCCTCAGGGAGCAAGACTTTGCACTGCCTCTTGTTCAACTTTGTGAGAATCCTCTGTCCAGTTCTCTAACCTGCTGAGGTGCCTTTGAAGGGTGGTACATCATCTGGTTTTACCAGCCACTCTTCCCAGTTTTATATGATTCACAAACTTGCTGAGGATGCATTCCATCCCATAATCCAGGTTATTAATAAAGATGTTGACTAGTACTGGCCCCAGTATTGAGCCCTAAGATACACCACTACTGACTTGTCTCCAACTGGACTTTGTGCCACTGATTACACCTCCCTGTGCCCACTCATTTGGCCAGTTTTTAATCCATCTACTTTCCACCTATCTAACCTGTACTTTGTCAGTCTATTAAAGTCAAGGTAAACAACATGGACCGTTGTCCTGTCATCCACAAAGCTAGTCACCACACTGTAGAGGTCAATGTGTTGGTCAAGCACAATTCCCACTTTGTAAATCTATGCTGACTACTTCTGATCACCTTATTGTCCTTCATGTGTTTGGAAATGCTTTCAAAGATGATTTTCTCCATCACCTTCCCAAGGACTGTGGTGAAGCTGACTGATCTGTAGCTCCCCAAATCTTCCTTCTTGTTTTTCTTAAAGATAGGAGTGATATTTGCTCTTTTCTGGTGTACTGGAACAGCTCACAATCTCCATGACCATTCAAAGATACTTACGAATGGCCTTGCAATGGCATTAGTCAGCTCCCTCAGCACTAGGGGTGCAAGCTGTCAGGCTCATGGACTTCCTGTTTAAATGCACCCTAATCTGGTCCTCCACCACCGAGGTTCCAGGCTTCCCCTTTGGTCTCATGGGCCTGGAATTCCTGAAGGTTCTTTTTACTGGTAAGACATTGATGCAAAGAAGGTATTGAGTACATCAGCCTTCTCCATGTCATTTGTCACCAGTTTCCCTGCCCCATTTGACAGCAGGCCCACAATTTGCTCTTTATGTACTTGTAGAATCCTTTCTTGCTGTTCTGCCTGAAGGCTGAGGAACTATTCCATTGCAAATGGCTACTTTTGCTCCTCACGCCACATGCCTTTTGCTAGACTCACAATGCAGTCCTCACACACTCTGGGGCAATAAAGAAAATGCTTTCGTTCCACTGGGAGGCAGTTCAGGAGTCCAAGCTGATTTTCCCAGCCTATGCTTTGTGCAGTGGAAGGCAACATACCAAATGATATCTGTCACCTTTTGCTCTTTAAAATATTTATGTATTTGTGTATTTCTAATACTATCTCAAATTTCTGTATAAATGGGTAATGTTATAGATACGGTAGGGATATAAGAAATAAAGTACTTGGAGGCTCAAGTACTGTATCAGAAATATGCACTGACTTTGTAAAAAATGACTACATTTTACATTAGGCAAGATAATGAATAAACTTTTCTGATTAGGAAGATGTAAAATAAAATGAGTGGTTTTCCCTGTCAATTTTACTGCAGAAGTCACCTGTATGACTTGTACTTAACCCTTTTCTTCTCATGCAGCATTACAGTATTCCCCCCCCCACCCCATCCCACAAAACAAAAAACAAATATTCCACTAGTTGTTACAGATTGCACTTTTAAAGCACAGACTTGCCAGTCTTCTGCATTTCCAGTGTCCTATTTAAACAGTTGACATACACAGTCTTCATTTTATGAAACTGGAAGATTTCGCCTAAGTACTTCTTTTGATGCTGGAGAAATGTTATCTGGGAAAATTACTTCAAACTCTATAATTAAGTCTCCACGTTGGTCAGGATTTTTGGGAAACGGCAAACCATATCCTATAATTCTTCTTCTCATCCCAGGCTTTACAACTTCATTCACTGTCATGGGTATGGTTCTTCCTTCTATCGTTGGCACATTGATAGAGCTGCCACACAAAGCCTAAAGAAAAATTGTATCAGGAGAGAAAGAAATTGGTCAGAATTTTATTTGTACCTACAACTCAATTTGGATTATTTAGAAAAGACTAGCATTCTAAACAGTATTTCCACTGTGCACTACTGAGATGTCAAAATTCAAATACAGCGTTCCTGTCTTAAAAAGGGAAGGCTTCAATTTGTCACTGAGTATCACAGAATTTTCCAATCTTGCACAGTGGCCACTGGAGCATAACTGAGATTAAATATCCTTAAAAACTTTATCAAATAATAAGGTAGTTGAGTACAGAATGAACACTTCACTGATACTTCTCTAGAGATGTCCAGCTCATCGATTTCCAATGGAAACTGATGGAGTCCTGGTCTCTAAATTTTTTGTGTGTTTACACTGCACAGGTGTTTCAATCTATATTATATCAAATTGCAGAACCACATTTAAGTATCTGTAACAGCCATCTTAGGTGAGCATTTGTGATGCTCAAAGAAAAGCAAACAACTATTTTGGTGCACCAAAATTAAAACATCATCATCTTTCTACTTTATCCAGTAGTTTCTTTTCTTTACTAGGCTCTCTGACAGCAACATTTTGATTCCTCCAACTTCACTAGATTCCACATACTTAGTCTATACTGATAATGCCCAATTTACGTAACTGCAACGAGCCTAAATAGGCTTTTATCTGTGAAGGAACTATATTACCCATATCAACATTAAATATTGTCTTTTCTCCCTCCCTCATCCTATTTTAAGTGCTTCACCTCACTTCAGATGTATTTTTAGTTAAGAATCCTTTAAGAAGGGAGCTCATAATGCACACAAAGAGCTTATAATGCAAGCAAGTTTATTTCTCTACCTAATGCTAATTAAAAAGAAGAAAAACACAACACTGCTACATTATCTTTTAAGGATCTGAAGCCTTGACATGGCCATCATTTAAGAATTCTGCTCAGCTGTCTTTCTGATTTTTCCTTTTGAAAGGCAGTGTCTTTTGAGCTGGAACGGAATTTTAAAAAGCTATACCATTTTTGTTGTTATATATAGCTCCTATAACACCTGTTCACAATAATTTATCCTCATGAAATCAATCTCTATGTACTTTGAAATCACACTGAAATAACTTATGACATAAAAAGGCAGACTTAGAATTTGCTGGCAGTGAAAATATTCAAGACATTTCTACTTTGTCCTACAGAACTAGCAATCATATCACAGCAGTAAGGAGCATACTATATTGGATGTATTTCTTAATTGTGTTTGTGTTTCTAGCCAGGCTGAAGTAACAAAGGTAAAGTATGAAGATTTAAGATGTATCAACTTTTACTCTTACCCTTCTACCCTCATTTCCTTCCACCTCTGTAGTAAACAGCTTGAAATAATACTCCATTTATATTAAAACAGCTACTGCTTCCACTATAAATAAGCCACACTTTGACTTTACAAGAGTGAAACTTTATTAAAAAAAAAAACAAAAAAACACAACAAAACTTTACTGCTGGCATGAAGCTTGTGCAGCATAGCCATTGCATCATATTGTAACAGGTTTAAACATTTTTAGAGTTCTGCCAAAAGAGAAACTTACCTCCCTTAAGCTGATCTTAACAGGATAGATAATATTTGATCCATCTCTCTTGAAGTGAGAGTGAGGTTTATCTTTAATGATAAAAACAATATCAGCTGGAATTGTGTTGGGTGTTTCATCACCTTCTTTTGGAAAAGTGATTTTGGTGCCTTCTTTCCATCCTCTTTTTATCTCAATAGTAAGAATTTTGTCCTCTGTTCGGACACTTCTACCATCTGGGTTAAGCCTTTTACGTGAAATCCTCATCCTTTTTGTACAGCCATGATAGATCTCTTCCAACGACACTTTAAGTTCATGGATTACAGGGGGATCTTGTTTACGACGTAACTGGCTACCAACTGTATTCCTTTCCCTTGGAAAACCATTCATACTAAAACTAGTGAAGGATCCAAATGGATCACCATCCACCTCCATGTCTTCAGTGTCTCTGCCACCAGGCATCCTCCTTCCAAAGAAGATCTCAAAAGGATTTGTTCCACCAAAGAAAGCTGCAAATGTAGCATGCGGGTCACCATGGAAGGCGTACCGGAAAGTACCACCTTGTCCATCAGGTCCTCCAGCTCCTCCTTTCAGACCTAAACAAGACAAATAAGCAAAATTCAAAACAAATGGAATATTAGTATGAGCTTTCCTATTGTATAGTGTAATGATGTCAGAACTGATGATTCGACAAGGTCTTTGCAGTAGAGTGAAATGTCTCATTTTCAGTGAGGACTCACCATCAGACTATGAAGTTTCTGAAGCTCTAGAATGACTTCTACTTCAGAAGAACAAGTATCCTGACATTGCCAATTTTATTTCATATGATTGAAGCCAGTTAAGCAAAGAATTAGCATCTTAAAACAAGACAAGTCTGCTTGACCTGATCTTTTCTTGCTCTGCAAAGCCTGTTGGGAGTGCATCCCCCTTCAACATCACTTCTGGGGAAAACTATGCAGTACCATATGCAACATTTTCCATAGTCTCCATAGCGCAGCTTTAACCCAGTGTTAATTAGCTTTACCTCTGTTTTCCTGCAATTCAGTCTGAGTAAAAGGTAATATGCCAATAGTCAAATACCTGTATGCTTCCTTAACATTCAATTCAGAATCCCAAACTTATCGCAGGTTGTGTTCCTATGATATAAAATAGGTAAGAAACCTGGGAAGTCTTTTCAATCCAGCTACAAATAAAAACAGCTGGGAAGTTCCTAAGACCTATTTGGGTATACAAATCTTGTATATACTGTCACCATCTCTCTACAAAAAATCAGAATGTTCTCAAATAGCTTTGTTTTCTATCTTTCACAAGGAGAGATCTACATCTCATTTCTTCCTGATAAGATTTCCCCTAGAATTCTCACTCACTGGACAGTCCCTTGTACTTGCTGCTCTCTCATTCCAAACCCAGCTAAAATCAATTTTCTTAAATGTCTCTTTCCCAATAGGTTATCTCTAAGTATTTCCTCATAATACTTAGTGCTCTTCTGCACTGACCATTTCAGGTTACCTTCTCAAACCTTTAAGATGAAAGTCTGAAAGTCTTCTTAAGAGACTTTTATTTATTTTATTTTTTCAATCTTACAGCAGCTGAGCACTACTGCTTCTATCCTAGTTCTATGCCATAAAAATGTGAAGGCTTACATTAATGAAGCATGCATTCCCTATATTTGAAAGATTTTTTTTTCCCCTCAATGTTTTAGACCTTCTATGCATATTCTAAGCTTAATACTGGTTATCAACAGTAACCAAGACAGACATTAGAATGAGAACACCTTTTCCATCTCAATACCAGATCATATTAAAAGTACTTAGCAACATGTAGTACATCCTTCTGTCACAGTACTGTTGATGTCAAACAAGCAGATCAGTGGATTCAATCTGTGATAGTAGAAGGACACCTCCTGGAATAGCTAGCCAAACGTTGTTACTGAAGGTACACAAAGTTCTTGGCTGTAAAAACACTGAGGTTTTCTCCTTCCTCCCACCCCCTGGCCTTTCCCTCACAACTACTAGTTACACTATCAGAAGCAATTGAAGAGGTTAGAGAGCAACTGAGGCAACAGGAGGTATTACCAGATTCACCATCATAAAAATTCATACTTCAGTTTTAATATTATGCTCCAAGCAAATAGAAATCTATGTTTTGAACCTCTGTCTCCAAGTATACAATACTAGGATGCCAAAGGCTGTATTGCTTTATATGCTTTACTTCAAGCTCTTTGGTAAAAGTGACTAAAATGGTATTTTATGAGCTGCTGCACAAGAATCTAAATGCAGATGAAAGCAGAGAGTAAATAGGTTTATAGTGATATACAGAAAGAAGTCAGAGAGTGTGAAGGAAGAAGTGCAAGAAGGCAAAAGACCCAAGAGGCAACAAAGGTCTCTGGTACCTACACACTTTTTCCTAGAACTTTTCAAAGCTTTAGTGCTGTTACTGAACACATGCAATGGAACAAAAGACCAAAAAAAATGGCATCCTCTGTAGACGCTGAAGGTTTTCGACATGAATTTATGGAAGTTAACAATTGTATTAAGTCCTATGGATAGCAGGGGACCAAATTTTATTATGCATTCATAAGAACCTACAATTTTCCCCAAAGTACTGGGATTTAAGTGTCCTCCTCTAAATTAATAAAAAACGTTGCCCTGAGTAAATGGCAATGAGGGAGTGGACCTACTTGCCACGACACAAGTAATTACTTTATGAGGAATTTCTGATACCATACATTTAAGGGGAGGGATGTTGGTGACTTCCTCTGTTGCTCAATCATAAGACTGAAAGTCATGCTGGTCAAAAATAAAAAAAAGTCTTCCCCTCCAGATAACCATTTTAGGATAAATATGACATTTCTGAGGCCTCATTCTCTTGGCATGTTATCACTGTTTACAATTAAAGCTAAAAAATTGTTCTGGTATTTCATGACATCAGCCAAATTCTTTCCTCTCCAGGCAAGAAGCCAAGGACAACTACAGACTGGACACCTGGGCTTCTGCCTAGATCAAGTAGACTGCCCTTTAACAAAAATTTAAGAAAATAATACATCTCTCCAACTGCACCTCAAAAAGTACTAGGGCAAGGGAAGACAGCAGTAAGAAAAGCTATTTATGGGTAATACAAACTTCTTCAATTCAGAAACATTTTGCCTGTCAAGTATTTGAAATTTTTTAAGAAAACAAAACATTAAAACACATTAAAATAAGAAATTAAAACTAGATCAGCATTGAAACTATGCAATACATTTTACATTAAAAAAGCTGATGAGTCAAACTTCCAAGCAGTACAAATACAGTGCCTAAAAATCCACACATGCCATGTTTTCATGCATCATCTACGTTTGTTTTATTCAACATTATGAAAGTGACTGATCAGAGTATAACAGAAACATACATACCTTCCTCCCCGAACTGATCATAAATGTCCCTCTTTTTGGGATCACTCAGCACTTCGTAAGCTTCTGCTACCTCTTTGAATTTTTCCTCTGCGTGGGGAGATTTGTTCTTATCTGGATGCCATTTAAGTGCTTGTTTTCTGTAAGCCTTTTTGATATCTTCTTCAGAAGCCCCTTTTTCAATTCCCAGGATAGAATAATAATCTTTCCCCATCCTGAGTGTTGGAAGGATTCAGATTTTCCTTGCTATAAAGAAAGCAGTGTCCAGTGTCTTAGCAACGTTCTCCTAGAGAAGGAAAAATAAAAGCCAAATTTGGAATTGAAAGAAGCAGAACTGTTACAAATCAACAAACTCTCCAATACATTAAAGAAACACTAGACAGCCCGTATTTCATTCCTTGCCCCGTTGCTCATTTATAAATAATTACACACACTGGACAAGACACAGCCCTCTTTAAAGTCCTCCCACTTACAGTACGTGTCTCCGCTCTTTCTAGAACGACAAATAATACAGGACGTCACTTCCCCGACTGCCCCAGCTGAACAGCCTGCACAGCTTTCACTCTCTCTCGCACATACGCATGCGCGCACACACGCACACACAAAATGCTGAACTTCTGTTTCCTCCCTTGTCAAGCAATTAGAAAGTTTAAAGGTTTAATAGTGTGATACAGTACCTTTCACCACCAAGGCTGAATCCAGTCTGCCCTAAAGACATAACTGCATCAATAGAAATGCAGTAGCCCATATAAAGTAATTCTAGCATTTTATTTCACAGTTTCTACAGAGACAGCTGTACATATAACGGTTTTCCAAATATATCAACACAGATTTGTACCCTTTCCAGCAAAGACTACAAAGTATTTTACACCCAAGTTAACTACGAAGCTTCAGAAAGCATAATTTCATTTCTTTAAAATTAAGCCATCTTCAATCAGAGCTGACTGGAAGCCATGTACTATTAAACAGTAATGTATCAAAGCTGAGCAAAAAAATACTGCTAAGTTTACCACAACTCAAGCCACTCAACCACCAAAACTGGGTTTCCCATATACAGCTTCTACACAAGAGGCAAGATCAAGACTATTATACAAGTATGGCAATGTATCAAGCAAATTGCTTTCATCTGATGAGATATTAATAACAGAAAAATATCTGGTTCCTACACATATGTTTTACAATACATAGTCCAAATCTTACTATTGAAGTATTTCTCATGCTCTACAGAGGGAATGGTACAAAGTTTCAGTCTGCAACATTTCTTTTGGCTGTTAGTTAAGAGCTATAGGTCAAGAAATTATCCTTACTTGTCAGAATGGTGATAAACATCAAGACTGATTAGCATAGCTTGAAAAACACTCCTCCCTGAAACAAAGTATTAAAATATGCCAGTTTGGGTCGCATCTAGAAGTTAGCTGTATGAATGCACCTCTAGGCTCAATTATGAAATTACCTGTATGAAGAAAATTAGGCTCAACTGGCTTCCTTCTAATGATAAAAAAATTTAAGCAGGGTAGCATATAGCAGCCTAGGGACCAGCAAACTCAAGTGGAGAACACTAACTTTCTGATTCAGTTACAGTAATTCTGAACTACAACAGCAAACATCCCAATTGACAGCATAAGATTTAAAGCAGGCTTGAATCCTCTTGCAAAACTAGCCGTACAAGTTGTTATGCTCAGCTGTGCTCCCATGGTATGGTTTGAACAACCTCTGGTGGGTCGTAACTTACATCACTTGAGGTATTCTCACCAGTGTCTGAGAGGCACCCCATAATACTTGTGTCACTGTGTTGTCATATAATAGAATTGTCAGAATAGAATTGTCAGACTCAGGACTGTTTTTCCCTCAGTTTTTCAAAACCTCTGGTCAATCAAGTGGCAGAGGATGCATGTTCTAGTTTAAAAATAAGGAATAAGAAATTTTCCCCTTTGAGAGTATTAAATACCTCTCAAACATCAAAAGAATACTCAAGGAGCAGCAATTAGCAAGGCTTAGCACTCCCCTCCTCCTCCCCATTTTGTAAAACATAGGAATTAATTTCCCAGGTTTCATTAAAGGATCTAATAACCAGGATTTCTTCCTAAATCAAAAGTTTCTTTCCCTCAAATGTCAAAACTTACAGAACAAATTCTGGTATCAACAAAAAAGTCACTGGGATTTTTGCTGACAATCACAGTGAGTAAGCATTCAGGCATCCTTTCTCTCCCTGCTGAGGGGAACATGCTCTTCTGGTGTAAGTGCCAAGTTTTACCCTAATGAGGTAAGTTATTCCCTAAAAACAAAATTACTTAAGATTCTGAGCGAGATCTACAGCAATGATGACATTACTTCTACTTCCTGCCCTGCATGAGATCTTCATGTCAGAATTAAATTAAAGTCTAGAATCTCCTAGCTTCTAAGAGTTGATGGGATAACTGGAGCACCTCCTTTCCGAAAGCATGTTCGTTCTTTTTTTCCATGCTAAGACCTTCCTTTTATCTTATAATCAGAGATCTTCTGGAAATACAAGTACGCTGCAGTTCTCACATGCTTATCAAGTTTTTTATACAATTTGTAATAGATTGAGAGATATGATTCTTTCATAATTAGTGAATACTTTTTTCTTTTTTTTTTAATTAAAAGACTAGCATTCACACAATGAACCTCTAGTGATCATGCTAATGATCATCTGGGTGCATCAGATCATACCAGCACTCATTCAGATAGTGAAATCCATTTGGTTATAGTGTGTAAGTTTTTACATCTTCCAGTCTTCTAGTATTAGAGCAGTTTCAAGAACAGATAATAAATCACAGCTGCTAGAGTTTTAGAAATCTGAATATCTGATCTTTGCTATTTTTATTGTTCATTTTGCTATTTTACCCTACATTCCTCTTCAGAGTTACTAACAAAAGAAAGGAAAATGCTTCATGTGCTCTCCACAACAAGAACTTCTTTTGGGGCATTGTGGTCCCTTAAAATAAGCAGATAAACAGAAAACAAAACAGCTTAAAAAAAACCCTACATATTTAGTTTTACTGCTATAGTCTTATTTCCCCCATTACCATATACACCTAGAAGTGGAAGTATTTAAAACAAACAAACAAACAAAAAAACCAAAAAACAACTCTTCTAGACTGAAAAGATTCTGCTTCCAACAAAGAGAACGGTGGAGCTGGGCAATCACCAACTGCATGAAATTTAACAAGTCCAAGTGCTGGATTCTCCAGCTGGGACAGGGTAATCCTGGTTATACATACAAATTGGGGGACAAGAGGCTGGAGAGCAACCCCACAGAAAGAGATCTGGGGCTTTGGGTTGATGACAAGTGCAATATGAGTCAACAGTGTGCCCTGATAGCCAAAGGGCCAACCGCGTTCTGGGGTGCATCAACAACAGCATAGCCAGTCAGTCGAGGGAGGTGATTGTCCCACTCTACACTGCATTGGTGCAGCCACAACTTGAGTCCTGTGTGCAGTTTTGGGTGCCTCAATATAATGACATCACACTATTAGAGTGTGTCCAGAGGAGCACAACCAAGATGGTGAAAGGCCTCAAGGGCAAGACTTATGAGGAGCAGCTGAGGTCACTGGGTTTGTTCAGCTTGGAGAAGGCTGAGGAGTGACCTCACCACAGCCTACCACTTCTTCACAGAGGGCAGCAGAGGGGAATGTGCTGATCTCCTCTCTGGTGATCAGTGATAGGACACAACAATATGGAATGAAGCTGCATCAGGGGAAGTACAGATTGAACATTATGAAGAGGTTCTTCACTGAGAGGGTGGTTGGTCAGTGGAACAGGCTCCCCAGAGAAGTGGTCACAGTTCCAAGTCTGCTGGAGTTCAACAAGCATCTGGATGATGCTCTCAGTCATGTGGTTTAGTTTTAGGTACTCCTATGAGGAGCAGGGAGTTGGACTCGATCCTTATGGGTCCCTTCCAACTTGAGTATTCTATGATTCCAAGATTCTATGTTTGAATAATATTTCTATTATTCTATTATGCTTGAATAAGTGTCCTCAACAAAAACGAGTCACCCTCCTAGTGTGGGACAGAAGAATTAATTTATGGGATTATTTTGTTCTTTACAAGTTTCTGCATTTCTACCTTGAGCTCTACCTCTTTCATAGCAGAACTCAGAAACCACCTCAAAAACATAAATAGATAAAAACCTCACCACCAATTAGCTACCTTTCTTCCTCATTCTACCACATCAACATTTCTCTGACTGCTAGACCCTATTATGAATCAATTAACCATCTATATCATCAGATCTTTGTTTACACAGTTTTCAAAGTAACTGCATTCCATTTCAGGCATACAGAGAAAAAAGTTTTTATGATCACTGTAGTATCAAATCCTACCTATGAAGCTTTTGCTTATAGTCAATTCTGTAAACCAATTTTCTATTGAAACAGGCAGTCTCAGACATATCTTCTTGTTCTTATAACTACTTTAGGGTACTCTTATTATGCACTGAGAAAACAGCCTTTTTTTGTTCAGCACTTCATTGGTGTTGTTACTGTCCAAATAAAAAAAAACCAAATAGAAAAAAATGGGAATTTCAGTTTAAGCTTTTTAAAGTTGACTGGGGAATAAAACAATATAAATAAAATTGGTGCATCTTCAACAAATTACTAAAAAGTCAAACAGACAATTTATTAAAACAGATCTTAAGTTCGGCAGAACAGCGGGAGCAAGTTCATACCACTTCCACGCCTTAGAATAGTTGCATTGATAGTATTAACTTTGAATTAATTGCTTTCTTTAAAGAAGCCTTTGGAAGAACAACTGAAATAAATTAAGAAACAGCCAAGGAAATATTCACAGTAAGTTACACTGAACTCAAATTTTAGATTAATCATAAATTAGCACCAGTATAAAGTTATTTTAAGGAAAAGCAGAATAGTGTCATTATTCCCTGAAATACCTCAAGTTGAGTAAAAATGCTCATTATTTCATTTAAATTAAGCCATTTCTTCTGCATTCCTCACCTATTTAACCTCAAAAACAAAACTGAAAAAGACAGGAGTAGATCACAGAACAAGTTAAAGAGCAAACAAAACCACAAAGGCAAATTCCAGACAGATCACAACTATAAATACACATGTGCACATAAATGTCAAGGCAGAGGAGCCAAATCCCTACCCAGAAAAAGCTCTTTCAAATTAAGTATCATAATATTTGCAAACCCACATTAACGAATGGAATAAATTGACATTTGTCTGCAATGGTTTTAAGAAAGCACATTCATATACAATAGTAAAATTTCCTATAAGATCATCCATTATTTCCCCAGAGAAAAAAAAACTTGACAATGACTTTTCTCCCCACCATCTTTAACTGCATGCAATTGTTGACTGAGCTACGTTTATACCTTTGGGTTGTGAATAAGACCTTGTACATGCAAACCTCATTTATGAATTCATTAAACAGGAGTTTCATGACAGAAATAGTCAGTATCTGGTCTCATATACAGAAATAAATTTTAGAGTTTACAACAGAAGCAACAAATGGTTGATTTTTTTTACGTATCTAACAGAAAATGCAAAGTGAAACCTGCACAGCATAACAGTTCTTGCTAATCAGTCAACGGGCCTAAAAGAAAAGCTTTAGTCATGCTCTTCATACCCAAGAAGCTACCTAAGTTTATCAAATTTTTACTTCAGTTCTCTGAAGAAACATGCTGCTATTGTGATGGAAGTGAAAAGTTCATTGTACATAAGGATTCTGGGGCTGATTTTACATCTAAAAAAGCAATAATCCAAGAAAGTGAAACACCACATAAAAACTTAAAAAAAACCCCAGAATTATAAAGTTACAATAGACAGTGACATTAACTTTGTTAAACAGTATACTTGAGTAACTAGGTACCCTTATTTTATATTTTCATATTGCGTACATTGAGTTTTTGAGACACTTGTAAGAGATTCAAATTGAAATGCACCCCAAAGTATTTACCTGTGTGTACTACAGGCATCACGATTTCTTTTCTGAGGCACATGCAACAGAGAAGTTCAATGCAATTCACTGACAACTTAAGCTTGCATTAAAAAAAAAAAAAAAACTTGCTGACTTCTGATTTCCTAATAGATTAAAAAGGAAGAAATGTAGTGGGATAAGTATAGTCATGCTTTACAAAAATATCTGGCTTCCATTAGAGATATATCTAAGTCACTGTGAAACAGTACTTCATAGGACACATACCTACTATACTTTCTATATTTAAAAGTTGATAGTACTGTCCAGAAAGATCTGGTTGGATTATTTTTGGTTCAAGAAGAGATATTAAATGAATTTGCAGGATACAAAGTTATCCAAGACAATTCATTATATCTAAGTTACACCAGCCCTGCTATCAACAAGAACATTTTCTATTTGATATTGGGAGTATCTGCTTCAAAATAATGTTTACAATATTACTGGAATATACATGAAATTAAGCTCCTGCCAACAGGCCAAAGGACATGTTTTTAAGGTCTTATGTGGGAAAGCTTACTTTAAATATACATTCCAGATTCAACATGAATTTATAGCTCAAGTTCAAATGTTGAATCTCAAAACACATACTGCTATCACCCAGAGATATACTGTTACCACTTCTGAACTTTCAAAATGAATTTTTAAGCCTGTGATTCATGTAGTCTTCAATTTTATTTGGAAAGTCTACATGACAAGATAGCAGACATTGTTAGCAATTTTTTAAACTTATTTTTCTTGTTATTTTTGAAGTAATAGACCAAAAGCTAGAAGTGCTATGCACAACTGAAAATGTCCATCAAATTTTCATATTAGAAATAGCTATTGCTTATTATTCGTTAAGTTCTAGGGCCAAATTCTTCTCTTCAGAAAATTAATATTCCCACTATATATATTATGACCTACATAGAAGTACATACAATACTAGAAAAAGAAAAAAGAAAATAAACTTATCTAAATCTCAAGTAGATTTTATATTAAACATGGTTACAAGTATCTTCAAAAACATGACGAGGGCACTAGTCACACATACACACTGATCCTTCATTACAACATAGCAAACTTATGTGTCATTAACATAAAGAATTGCTTTCTCATACCTGATTCCTGTCTGCTAAGTCACAATCTCTACTATAGCCGAAGAACAGAAATACACTAGGAAGAATTTTCCAAATTTAACTTTCCACCACCGAGAGGGAATGAACACCTTGCAAGTAGGCAAAGTTCTTTGGACTCAGCCATGATGCATTGCGTTGACGAAAATGCAACTAACTCCCCTTTACTTCATAATGGTGTGATTAACTACTTACTTCAGTCAAGTGCCAGACTGCACTCTGAAAAACAAAAGGAAACAGCCAGAACACGGTCACAAAAAGCAACACACACAATTGTCACCTACATATTAAGGCTTCCCTCTTCTGAAAGAACAGAGATTCCACGAGTGCTTTTCAATTCCTTACTTCGATTCAGTGATCATTTCAATTCCTACCCACAGAAATTTCTGCAAAAGGCCTCTTTAAAACAAGTTGATTGGTCAATTAGAAAAAATGCCAATCATGCAAAACATTTAACAGGTTTCCTCACATTACCAACTACGCCTATTTACCACATTCACTATTACAAACGTCAAGTAGTTAACAACATTGTTGCCATACGGAGTTTTTTAAATCTCTATACAGAGAAGCATACTGCATTGGTAAGGAGAAATATATTCTCGCTGCTGTTACCAAAAAACCCAAATTCATAAGGAAGCTGAAGTTCTGTTTCCTCCAAGAAAATGTTCTGTTTTGACAAGTTCTGCACAATTTACTATTAAGTTATCAGTTTGGGGCAAAGCAAGCAGAAAAATATAGTAGTCAAAGTTCTTCCTTTCAATTTTACATATAATAAAGCCTGCATTTTTGTTCCAACTACTTTGGCTCTGACTGCTGTCACTCAGGAATTTATCCAGAACTCAAGGAATTCTGTCCCAAAATAGCCTCTATGCAAATGAAGAGTTAGACTTAATCACACATTTATCACACTGTACCGGTCAGGTTTCTCCAATGCCACTGTCATGGTTAGCCCCAGCTGGCAGCTGAGCACCACTCTGCTGCTCACTCACTCCTCCCGCCCCCAACTCTTCCCCCCACACCCCGGGGGGATGGGGAGGAGAATCGGAGGAAAAAGGAACTACTCGCAGGCTGGGATAAAGACAGTTTACTGGGACAGCAAAGGAAGAGGAAAATAACAACAGCACGTAGAATATACAAAGCGGGTAATACACAATGCAATTTGCTCACGGCCCAGAACCTGGTGCCACACCACCTCTGAGCAGCCAGCCCCCCACATTCTATATGTCATAGGGTACGGAATACCCCTTGGGCTAATTTGGGTCACCTGTCCTGGCTGCACCTCCTCCCAGCTTCTTGTGAAAATTAACTTATCCCAGCCAAAAACCAGGATTGCCTTCTCACATTGGCTATATAACAAGTAAAGATCATTAATATGATGAACAATTTAAGGCTTTGTAATTGTCCACTGTTTCCCTCCAACACTAACTGCTTTTTATTTGATTGTATTAACATTTAAGTTTTATAGCCTTTCTGGTAATTGTTTTAAGAAACAACATACTGCTGCAGTACAAGTCTTTCAGATTCTCAAGTGATAAAGTATTCAGACCCTCAATATTTTCAATACTCAATATTGTCACACAGAAATATTTTATTGGTTATTCATATGCTTTATACATATGCCACAGGCTTCCATGTCACACTTTTCTCAGCATGAACAGTATACCACAAAAGACATATTGCTTAAAAAAAAGGTAGAAAGTGCTGATTAATTCTCGTTAGTGTCAAAAAGAATACAAGGTTGCTTGGTAGCCAGGAAAAAAGCAAATTAAGTGTTAGGAGTTACGAGGAAAGGAATAAAGAACAAACCAGAAAACCTTATGATATTAATCATATGAACAGTACAGTACCAATAGTACACCTACACCATAACACTGTGCAGTTCTGTTCCCCTCAACTCCCCAGAACCAAATATAATTTTTTTTAAATGTTCAAAGAAGGACTATAAAAGATGACCAAAGATATGGAAATGCTTCCACACGAGAAACAACTGAGGCAGCTTGAGTTCTTCAGTTTGTAAAAAAGACAGAAAGAAGTCACGGAAGTCTATAAGGTCTACAAATGATGGAGAAAGGAGGAAGAGGCATGAACTGTTTGTGGTTTACTCCCATCTAAGCCAGAGCTACTACATAAAACTAGCAGAAGCCAGTTTCAACAATAAAGTTACTAAGCTCTACAAGTGATAGAATTCCCTGCCAAAGGACAATGGAAACTAAAAAATGGTTTCAGTTGAACACTGAAAAAATACCATAGAAGAGATCTACTGCAAGTTTCTCAGCCAGAGCAGAAACTCCCTGAGCTGCAAATATTTGGAAGCTAGGAAGGTGGAAAAGAGCACCAAATAGTTTGTTTTATTCCAGCTTTCCCTGAAGCATCTACTTATGGCCACTTTCAAATGCAAATTACTGGGCTAAACAGACCACTTAATGGACAACCAGTTCAGCATTTTCTAGATGAGCACCCTCATCAAATTCATGAAAATCTCAATATAATGCAATTCAGCCACTTCCATGTTCTGAAGAATGAAGGCTTTCTAACACAGAAGCTTAAAATAGGAGCATTGGCACTAATCAACCTCAGTGACAGACTCTCCATATGTATGGGTTCAGTCAGGCACTAGAGGTATTAGAAAAGTGGTACTCTTTATTCTAGCATACTTCCAGTCACACAACTGGAGTATTGTTTTGTATATGTTTCCAAAGAAACATTCAACTCATTTATTAGTACTGCCAAGGAGGGTCAGTGGAGGCTTTTTTGTTTTGTAGGTTAGTGTTTCATTGTTGTTTTGGGGTTTTTTTTAATGTACATCCACTAGAGGCACGTTACTTAAAACTGACTTGAAATTACAATCCAGAGTACCACTTGCAACCATGCTGCCTCCTCTTTCTCTCCTGCCACCTCTCCATCTGTTCCTATAAAACAAAGCATCAGTTGCCTATAGGTTCTTAGACAATTCACACACACAAAAGATAGGTAGACCTCTACCTTCATTTTCCTACCTGCAGATCTCTTTATTATACAAATCATGGTAAATAAGCAATGAATATTAAGCATATCTGTATTGGTTTTTAAGTGAAATAAAGAGGGGTGTTCCTTACAATAACCAGACTTTTTAAAAACAGGTATTTAGTAACACTTGTAAAGATGTTTCTCATATTCTTGTTTTCAATAAAAGTGAAGCTTAATTTGACATTAACACTTCATGGATTCAGCCCCACTCTTGCAGCACAGAAGGGGCAGAAATCTCCCTACAAGTATAGGGACAGAACAGCCAGCTCATATAGTGCTACTCCTGCAGTCCAGCATTCTCCACCCCACGGAGCAGGGCCAGCTGGCACAAACCAAAGTAACATTTGCTCTGGGCTAGCTGAGATTGGACACAAGGACAGCCAGCTCAGACCCTGGGAACTGTGATTGGCTCCCTACCAGTTTTTCCACAAAATGAATCCTGGTGTAGGAGAACCACTGTGACCTAATAGTAGTGCTATGTACTGATTAACAGGAAAAGGACAATGGAAAAATAGTGCTAGTTTCCACAATAACCCTTGCTGACTTTCCTTCAAGACACGAGAACAGAAAGATTTTTTTAAAAGGCATTGTAAATGCATGTATTTCAATATCCTACATGAAGTTAGTTATCGCAACTACCTTATCACCCAGGAAAAACTACGATGGGCAGACTGTTTCATTTAATATCTATTTCAATAGAAGTAGCATACAACAGTTCCTCTTTAGCCTTTCACTTGTAGAAAAGAGTGTTTACCTTAACTATGGTAGCAATTCCTTCATTCACAGCAAAGGAATCCTAAGGGGTTTCTTCCACCATTATATTCTTCCAACAATATAATTAACAACCTGTTGTCTCAGCAAAGAGGCAGCAGCAGAGAATTCAGGGCCTGTAGAATAAAGACAGCCCTTACAGGTTAGCTCTTGCTAAAATTTTCTGGGAAATTGGCACTGGCACGACTCAGATGTGACTTGATCTGAATTGCAAGTCTTTCTGTCCAATGGTTCTCAGCCTACCACTTAAGTATTTGGATTAATTCTATTTAAAAAATAATATCAACAAACAAAACAAAAACACACACACAAAAAAGCCAGCCAAACACACTGCCTGTTTGGAACATTCATTAGTGGAACATAACACATAGAAATATTTTCCTAACAGTGAAGATACTCTACAGCTTTATGCTGAAGACCAGTAGGCTCATCTAGAGTTGTACCACTACTTCAGTCATGTTCCATAATTAAGGAACAGACAGAAGTCATGTCTGCAAGTCATTTTTTCTTCTTGCAAAAGTATAAGATTTTTTTTTTCTGGCATAGTTAAAAAGCTATCAGTAAACACAACAGCCAAGAGAAAAACTGAACAAACATGACACTGATAATAGTTATGGTCCACATGTAAGAGGGGGAAGGGGAAGGGTAGGTGAAAGATGCCTGCACAATCTCTATCCACTCACTACTTGTTTGGGTTTTTTTTCCTCTGTAATAATGACAGAAATTAATAGTTTCCAGTAGAAAATAAACTATTTTCTCAGTCTTGATGAAGAGAGGAACTGCAAAACAAATAAATCCACTTAGAAAAGTGACTCAGCTACATTGTATTGTTTTTAATTGCTGGTATACCCAAACAAGATGAAGGTTATTAATGCTTTACCAAATAAGGAGCTGCACACATTTTTTTGCTGTGGACATGTGATCACACTGTTCTTACATAAGCAAAAGGAGATGGTCACACTAGATGCTTTTTCCAGAATGCACTCATCAAAATCCCACCCAGCTGCTCTGATTCACACAGCTAGTTTTCACATGCAAGCCTGAAAACACACGCACTGAACTGTTCTATAAAGACAGGAATTTGATAAGATGTCAGAACAACTCTGTTTAACCCAAAAGGAGAATGTATGTCAGCACACCTAAACTCACTTGATTTAAGTTCAAACAATAAGAATGTACTTCTGTTCACCTACAGAAGACAGAAATACAGGCAGCTCTAGTTATATTTATCAGAATCTGCTCTAATAGACATAAAAATAGTTGCTCATTAGTTTTTCAAATGTTTCAAGCACATCCCACAGCTCAAATCAGGCTTCTTAGTTGGTTTTCCCTCTCCTTAGCCAACCTAGAAGAGTTGTGAGAAAAGAAGATGCAATAGGGGAGTTTGATAGACTTACATTGCAGCAAATCTCTTAAATGACTTTATTCCTCTAGAATAAATGGTGCTAGGTAAAGAAGGTACAACATGGAAGGATGAACAATTAAGCAGAAAAACATCAAGGTGTTCTAAAGCGATAAAGTTTTAAAGCAATAACATTTCTGCATCATTCTATTAACAGACTATAGAAATTCCATTGTTTCATGAAAATTTTCCCCTCAAACTCATAATAAAAGTTCAAACTTTGCATGGTAGCAAGTCTTAGAAGGACATTTCACTGTAGAAAGTGACATACTTTCTTCTTAACCTTTTACCTGCCCCTTCTGAAAAAATGCAGTACAAAGTATAGTGATGAATTAGAGGACACCTGCAAATAAAATAATTTCCATGCCTATTTAATGAAAACATTACACAGAATCAGTTCACTCATAGGACATAATCCTAACAGACAACAGCCTGTACAAAGGAAGTAAAAGATCTCCTCTTTCATCCTCTACAGAAAATACTAATCCATAGCCAAAATGTGTATGTTTTTTTGTTTAAGCTAAACTTATGGAACCTCCTGTTTTCTTGCTTTTCAGATCAAGTTATATCATGACATCCACATCATTCATCTTTTGAGTGGTATCTGAGATTAACCCAGCAACATTCATCCCTTTCCAAGTCTATGCAGCATTGTTATTAAGAGCTCATTTTCAAATACAACTGGGCTTTTGATAATTATTACATCAAGATACTTTTAACCAGCAACAGATACGGAAGGGGCAGTTAAACTACAGTTTTCTCTGAGGTGCCTCTGGATATTGATTTATTAAAGAAAAAATATCCCTACACGTTCACCAACTTTACTGCAAATATTTATTTTTCCCCCCAAAAAAAGCATGTAAACCTTACAATAAAATTTAAGAGGATTTTCAGTTTAGATAAGCTTGTCATAATCATGGTTTTAGGGACTGAAGGCATTAGTCATTTGGAGCTTCTAAAGCTCTTTCATTTTTCCTTCTTCAACCTCAGAGATTTACCTTTCTATGCTAGTGGATTTTTTTTTTTTAACTGACTCTGTGATATATGCACAACTGGGTTAAAAATAAGGTGCTTCGACTGACAAATTAACAAAGATGTTAGCTGTAATTAAACACTATCAGAAAGAATACTACTAGTGATCAGGCCTATGTAACAGGGAAGTACGCCAATCCCTTTAAAGTCATCAAGCTTTTCTCACTTTGAGAATTCTGAACATTACTGCCTTAATTAAAAAAATATGTATTTACACACTTATTAATAGGACTTGAATGCACATTCTTCAGTGCTCTGCTGATAGAGGGATATAGTAGACACTTCTATCCCCTACAGCTACTACTGCAATAATTATTTGTTCTCCCTTTAAAAGTTCCTCAGTTCCTGTCTCTGCCCTTCTCAATCCCCACTTACATGCAACTTCCACACCTAGCTCCATCAATCAATTTATTTCAAACAAGGCCTTCCACACTTTCTCCCCCACATCTGGGAGTTTTGCAGATGCTAACAGCAAATAAATTCTCTGGACTCTCAAAACTTTTCTTCCCGTGACCTTCATACAAAAACATCCAATGCCCTTGAACAAGGGGGACACTAAAGACCGATGACCACATTATCATGCTGACTAATATTATCCAGCTGCCTTTTTGCACTACATTCATTCTATATGGTGATCCACTGTCTCATTGCATATTTCAGTTGTATTTAAGGAAGAAGTGCATGTTCTCTGGTTTATCCTTCTGTATTTGTGACACACCTAATGCAATTTGATAGCCTTCTGTAAGTTAGTCAAAATTTCAGAGGCTAGGTCATATTAATCTTTACTGCTCAACTGTCCTCAAGCCTAGAATCAAATTTGCTGGTAAACCTCAAATGAAACCCTGGGGTAAAGACCCTTTCTTCCCATTTAAGTTTTACTATTAACTTTCCTTTCACCAGCTTCAACCCACTTCTAGCATTACATCAAACACAGATGAAATAAGATTCACAAGAGTAAAATGTGCAAAACAAGTGCTCTATAGAGTCTGCAATATTTACACAGCTTTTCTTCAAATACTTAATATACTAAAACATTTTTGCTAGGAAAAACAGCATGTAACCCCAAAACCCCAAAGATTTGGGGTTTTTTGAAGCTTACTATATAAAAGTTGGTACACAGGGGACCAAATACAGACTTAGGAAGCAAATTCACTATTGCCCTTCTCCCAGAATCCCATAGAAAAGCTGTGTTATCATCAGTGAGTGAAGGCAGACGTGACAGCAGCTGCAGCAGAGCTACCCTTCAACACTTCCATCCCCTCCCACAGACACTTCTTCCTACCCCCTTCAATTCCTCAGTAGCAACCCATGCCTCTGCATTTGTCTGGAATGAAGCGTAACAGGAATATTTGCTGGCTATGAAAACACTGTTGGTCACCACTTGGATCATCCTGGATAGGTGAATTCCGCAGTAATCTTACTATTTCAGTCCTGAAAACTGTTCCCCTTGACCCTCATCTCTCTCAAAAGAGAACTTAAACATGAACATTGTATAGACTTTGTAGACAGTTTAAGTTATGCTTTAATATTACCGTTTTTCCACTATACATTCTCTTTCAGATCCAAATTGTGGATCTGAAATTTGTAATTAGTACTTCAGTGCACATGTAGTAAATAAGAAAGCTCATGACAGATCAACAGTTGTTTGGATGTAGAGTGCATGCTGAATCTTCTCTTAGTAGTTACCTAAGGGACTTTTCTACTGATAGTGTTGCAGATCCCAGATGCTCTTTGCCAGTAGAGGAGCACCAGCTGACAGTTAGGATCTGCATCAGTCGATCTAAATCTCCCCAAAGTGATGAAAGCATCAGAAACCAATTGCAAATTTCCCCACACCAGCAATGACTTGCAGAAAGCATAGCAGGCAGATGTAACACTACGGCAATGGTTATTCTTCTCTGATAGAGACTATGCTCACTTTTCCTAGATAGACATTTAGTGTACTGAGGCAAAGCTAAACAAAACATGATACAGAGAGAGTTGCAGAGGCAACTTTGAGAAATGCAGTCTTTTAGTTTATGACCCTGTGAGAGGTCTCCTAACCTGTACTAGCAAACTACTTCTTTCAGGACTGCCTTACCCTTTGGTCTGGTCACCATAGATCAAAGTTGAAGTCAATTGTTAAAGGGGGGGG
>VXBL01005125.1:941025-987898 GCA_013400195.1 Aramus guarauna | reverse complement strand
AGGTAGAAAAGTAAAAGCCCTTTTTAGAAAAAAGTTGCTGATGTTGGAAGGGCAGGGTTGTTTTGTTTTCAACCGGTACAGAAAACACAGGTACCTTTGTTGTTGAAGGATGAGCACAAAGTTATTTGAAGACATCAAAAACCAAAATTTCTGTGAGCAGAACTGTTTCTAGCAGCAGCCTTCTGTTATTTGCAGTCTTTTTGATATGCGTTGTTGAAATCACTTAAAATTGTTCAGAAAACCTGGAATAAATGCAGGCTGACTGTTTTTTTTAATTACTTTTTTTTTTTTTTTTTTTGCTCACAACATCTGCCTTTTGTTTAGATTGCAGCAAAAATTGGAGGAGATGCTGGCACATCAATGAATTCAAACGACTACGGTTATGGAGGACAAAAAAGACCTCTTGAGGATGGAGGTATGCACTCATTACTGCTGCATTTATTTTTGTTCAGTATGGCCACGGTGCGGAAAGATTGCAGGTGGTTTTTTTGTTTGCAGGGTTTTTTTTTCTGTAATACAGCATAAAAACATTTTGTTCTCTTTATAGATCATGACATGTTCTTTCATTTTCAGTTTAATGGGGAAACTTGTTTTAAACCATTGTGCTCTAACCTGAAGTGAATGTAAACCTGTTTTAAAATATTTTAAATGTGGTTTAAATGCTGTAAAGAGGAAAATGAATGAGGGAGGGGGGGTAGATAAATCCATGGTTGAGAAACGCTTACAGGTACGTCATTTAAGTCTTTTGTTGTTATATAGGACTGTTTACAGTTTAAATTACAATTAGAATAGGAAGTGCGTGCTTCTTAAATTTGATTGTTTCATATACTTTATTACTACACAGTTTCAAATAAAAGTATTAATGCATTTCATTGTAAAAGCATAGGACTTTAAAAAAAGACAGTAAATTTTCTACCTTGTACACTTTTGCTTAGTCTAATATTTAAGCCTGTAGCATGTGTGAACCCTGATAAGATCATACTTAAATCTTCTAACTTGTTGCAGCTTTTTGGACTTGCCTTATACTGCAGTAAAGTTTTCTCCTGAAATGTGTGTGTCGTCTTCTCTTACTAAGCAGCCAGTTTGAACTTAACAGGGTTTGATATGTTTAATATACACACGAAGTCCTGGCTACATGGTGGAAAGAAATCTTAGAGCTTGTTGAAATGTTCTCATAGGCCTCATAAAAGACCAATGCCTTTTTTTTCCTTTAAGAGGATTGAAACTCAGTCTACAGAATGTAACGAAGGCTTTATATCAGGAGTTCTTGTGTCCTGTAATAAAGGGTTTTTTTTCTATTAACGGTGAGGTTTTTAATATACAAAAATGAGCTAATGATGCTTCAGATGATATATGTAATGTATTCTTTTTATTTTATGTGTAGATGGCTCTTGGACAAGTCCGAGCAGTACAACACACTGGGAGGGAATGCCCTCTCCTTTTAAAGGCAGGAATTTTTATTTATTACCTGTGTTTAGTATGTAAACATGACATAAACTAGTGGATCTTTCTGGATTGACACAAATATTTCTTGGAATACGTGTCTGAGTTTTTGCTGCACATAAATTATGGTGGTTCATATAACCTTTATTTTGGGGTGGGAAGGAAGCATCCGAAGTCTTATCTTTTCAGATATAGGTTAATTATGCCTTTTATTCCTTTATTGTACGGAAAGGATTTGGATGGTAGTGATGTAGTTGCTTTGAATCTGCTTTTTTTTTGAAGTTTTATGCTATGAAATGCTTGATATTTGGATAGGAATTTCATACAGACATTCAGATTGAGATTGCATTGCCATGTGATACTGTTGTATTTTCAGATGTTTGATCTAGATTTGTGGTCATTGTCAGAATTTTTTTTTTCTTTAAATCATTGTTGATTTTTGTATGGATTTGATTTTTTTTTTTCTTTTTTTTACTATAGAAGCATCATTAGCTTGAGAAACCAACAGAGCTAAACTTTGTTCCTTGTCTTAGTTAAGTTTCAGTGACTGGGTATCTATGAGCAATCTACAGTGTGTTCTGAAAACTGCCTTTTGTTAAACTACTTGAATAGATAATATGGAAAAACCTAACATCTTTTCAGATATACTAACCAAGTGCTGAGTGTTCGTCAGATTCTTTCTTTTATTCAGATGATCAACTCCCTGAAATTGGAGGAAAAAAAAAATAAAAGAAAAAAAAGGAAAGGGGGACTAAAATACACTGGAAAGTTACAATTCACACTAAAAGGTGTAAACACTTCTTGAATTTCTTGGCAAAAAAAATTTAAAAAATCTTAATTTTGCAGATCAACCAGATGCTAAGAAAGTTGCTCCTCAGAATGACTGTAAGTAATTTTAATTTTATTTTTTTTCCCCCTCAAAAGAAAAAAAACCTTAAAAGTGTAACATTGTCAGAACAAGAATTTTGAAACAGTGTTCTGGTAGGTGATACTTGAATCAGTAAGATCAAAAGAATGTTTGAGTGTTTATATTTTGTTTTCTTGAAGCAGTGCAGTCTGCTTTGTAAAATGGACAAAGTTGTTAGCAACAGCTGAGAATCTTTTTAGCTGTTTTTAAACCTCTTGATAACACTTCCTGAAAAGTCACCTTGGACAAAAGTTGAGTTTTGTTATCAAAGGAGAAGCTTAGTTGTAAATTATACTACATGTTTGAGTTTAATTTTAACAAATTTGTTTATAGCTTTTGGAAATCAGCTACCACCGATGCATCAACAACAAAGGTAAGAGTTACGCTACATCTTACTTAGAGTTTTCTTTTTTACTGAAAGAAAACAGTTTCAAGATATTTTTTTTTTTTCTGAAAAAGTGGTATCCATGCATGAAGAAATTACTCTCTATTTGTGTGATCTGTTGAAATTTAGCTTCAGCCAGTTGCAAGCCAAACACTTAAAATGCATGTATATTGCTGTCTCTTTCTTTCTCATCACAGCCTAGGCTGTGCTTAATAAAATGGTTGCTCATCTGTATTACTTGAGCATAGGTAGCATAACCAGAAGTTGGAAGCAGATCTGAAGGGGAAGCTATCTTGTAAACAAAATGGAAAACTTAAGGGATTTTAAAAAAAGACTTTTTTTTTTTTCCAGATTTAACACACTGTATTGCTCAGTCATCTGCATTTGCTACAACTTAGTACTTTTCTCCACTCATTTCTTCCCTAAACAACCACTTGCAACTATTATGCTTTGCTGGTTTTGGTAGATGAGATGCTGAAATTTGGGTATTTTCAGCATGCTTCAGTGGATATACAGATGAAACTTAAAATGCTACACTGGCTTTTTCTGTATCACAGATCTGTTAATAGTAAAGAGGATGAAGGAAAACTCAGATTGATTCATGTTATACTTGAATTTTTTGTGGTCACTTTTGTATATTAGTTTACTTAGTATTGTGCTTACATAATTTTTAAAGTTAATGGGAGGCACGTAAGCTAGAGCGATAGTGGGGGCACTAGCTTTCTTTAGTTTAATTGGAGGTTATATGTAAATTTAATGCCAGTTTGGTCTCTGAATGATCATTGTCTTTTTTTTTGATTTAACAATCTGTGTAGGTCTGTGATGACAGAGGAGTACAAAGTTCCAGATGGGATGGTTGGATTCAGTAAGTAGTATGGACGTGGTGTGGTATAGTGAGGGATGTTTGGCAGATGATGTTAATACAAATAATCTTTCTATATTTTCTTTCTCCAAGTAATTGGCAGAGGTGGAGAGCAGATCTCACGTATACAGCAAGAGTCTGGCTGTAAAATACAGATTGCACCTGGTAATTATTTGTGGGGTTTTCTCTTTGTTTATTTTGGTGGGGTTTTTTGATAGAAAGTTCAGAAGGCTGATGATTGCCTCTAGTTGCCTGAACCTTCATTTGAGGTATATTTTAATGTTTTCTGCTAATCATGATTATCATGGTCTAAAGAAATGCAAATATTGCGATACGCTGGTGATTGTACTTCAGTGAACTTCCACTAGTTTGTATATTATGTTAGATTTCGTAATCTCTGACTTAACACCACTGCTGAATTGGTTTTATTTTATGACCATAGATAGTGGAGGCCTGCCTGAAAGATCATGTATGCTAACTGGAACACCAGAGTCTGTTCAGTAAGTAAAACAAATTCCGTGTGTTCATATTTAGTGGTGCAATACACTTCATTTTTTTGAGATCTAAATATAATATCTAGATAGTATGTTTATAATACTTGGTTTTCGTCTGTTGAAGAGGCAGTCTGGTGACAAATGTACACATAAGAAAAAAGGATCTAACTGCAGGTTCAGGGCCTTCAACATACTTGGAATTTTAAGACATAAATATGGTACTTCAACATTTTCAAGTCCAAATCTTGTTGTAGATAATACTTAGCTAACCATGCACTGATGTCAGCTTGAGAGTGAAATGTGGGAATGTATACTGAAAAGGAATGTGTGCCAAAAAAACCCTCTGTATTAACTATAAATTGGAAGATCACAGTGAAAACTTGGAAAATCGGTAATGTGTAAGAGTTACTCAAAGCTCAGCTCATCAGAGTTCTTAAATTTCTTTAGTATAAATTAACGTATACCAAAAATTATGAAAGTGATGTTTGTGAAATATGTATCAGCAAAGTTAATTTTTGCCTTCCTGTGTTCAAGAAGGTTGATGATAGAATTTTTTTTTTTATTTTTTTTTTACTTCATGTTTGCAGCTAAGGCCTGCATCTACATGTTTTCCTTTGGGAAGGTAGCATGGCATTCTTCTCTTATGTTGCTGCCAGGCAGACTGCTGTTAATTAAGTCATTCCTTTATGGGAATTTTCTTTCTAATTATGGTTTATTCTGCTCATGTATTAGAGGGAGGAGTTTTTAGCTAATGTTAAGACTGTAATCATGATTTTACTCTGATGACAACTGACTTATATGTGTGGTGAATATATGCTTGCTTTTGTTCACTGTTGTAGTAAAGGTTACAAGTACAAATGTCCTTACTTTGCATGCTGAATCAAGCAGCATCTATCACAGTACTTGGTGTTAAAACGGTTTATTTTACAGTTGGGGGGGCTGGCGTTGCCATTTTATAAAACTTAAAATAGATCTGCGTTAAGATTGACGGTTAGTAGATTAAAGAAAAATTACGGTGAAATGAGACGTTACCTGAATCGCTACTGAAATTAAGCAAAGTTAGAACAAGTTTTCTGTTTGGTGATTTATTTTTTTTAAATGCACTAAAAAGGTAAATTGTAACAATTTCAAATCTTCTGATAGGGATTTTTTTTTTTTTTTAGTATTTTAAAGAACAAGGTTTCCATCTTTAGTTCTGAATTAAGGTTTGATCAATATAACTATATTCAGGGATGATGGTCATGTTTGAGCAGGTAACTTTTACTTAAATGTGTTTGGTAAAGAACCACTTTTTGTATGCTGACATTGAGGTGGTTTTAGGTCTACCACATTATCTTGCAATTAGTTTCTCAAGTTACTGTTACATATTTACTGAGTTTGCCTCACATCTCTTCTTAGTGATAGTAATTATATTTCTTCTGCAAAAACTTTCTTCAAATTAAAAAATTCCAAGCACAATAGATGTGGGCAAGTGATACTTGTAGGAGTAAGAGTATTTATAAATGTACATGTTCTTTCACAGATCAGCAAAAAGATTGCTTGATCAGATAGTTGAAAAGGGAAGACCTGCACCTGGCTTTCATCACGGTGATGGACCTGGAAATGCAGTCCAAGAAATTATGATTCCAGCAAGTAAAGCAGGATTAGTTATTGGAAAAGGTGGAGAGACAATTAAACAATTACAGGTATGTGTGTATATGTGTGTATCTTCTTTTAAACATGTGATACCCACTGAAATCCAGATTGGATATTATTGACCTCCCTTTTGTCAAATAGGAGCGGGCAGGTGTCAAAATGGTCATGATTCAAGATGGTCCACAGAACACTGGTGCAGACAAGCCCCTTAGGATAACTGGAGATCCTTATAAAGTTCAAGTAAGGAGTCCTTCAGAATTCAGAGCATTTTAAAATCCATTCTGATGTTGCAGTACCTAAACGAACTTTCATTCTTCTTTTAGCAAGCCAAGGAAATGGTGCTGGAGTTAATTCGTGATCAAGGTGGCTTTAGAGAGGTGCGCAACGAATATGGGTCAAGAATAGGAGGAAATGAAGGGATAGACGTAAGCATGGTTGAAAAACTTGTTACCTGTATTATGAGATGTTAACATTAAAATGTTAAGCTGGGCAATACCACTGAAAGCTCTTAAACATATTTCAAAAGTGATTGTGGCATGTAAGTAAGTGTTACTTGATCACTGCTGAACTTATGACTTAAATGGTGTGCAGCATTCGCTTTATCAGCAGTCCCAAACAGTTTCGGCTAGCTGGAGTTTTGTAGCTAATAAGTTTTAAGGCTAAAATTATAGAAATTACAGAGTTTGGCCTTTACAGAAGAATGTTTAAGTCTACCTATTATGTAAGTCATGAGCTTATAACTTCATCAGAGGTGAGGCTGAAAGTTTCATCTGCTAGAATCTGCCTTTTAGGCCTGCTAGAACTTCCGTTCTTTGATTATGAGGAGCATAATATCCACTGGAATTGCTGCCACTATGAGAACTTACAGTGCATAGCATCTTCTTTTTGATGCTTTTGACCAGTATTAGCAAGGCTTGTGACTTGATATTAAAAAATTAACACTTCAGAAAGCCTTAAGTGGCATAGAGCTGGCCTTAGTTTACCATTCTAATATGTGACCCTTTAATTGTGTGAATTTGGTAGGAATATGTGCGTTATCGACATCTTGACCTTTTTTTCCTCTTTAAGGTTCCAATACCACGATTTGCTGTAGGTATTGTAATTGGAAGAAATGGAGAGATGATAAAAAAGATACAGAATGATGCTGGTGTTAGGATCCAATTTAAACCAGGTTGGTAATAGGTCTGTAAATTTCTCTGAATTGAGTGTAAATTTACTGGATTACATATACTGGAATAGTTCATTTTTATTCCAGATGATGGAACAACTCCAGATAGAATAGCCCAAATCACAGGGCCTCCTGACAGATGTCAACATGCTGCAGAAATTATTACAGATCTCCTTCGAAGTGTTCAGGTTGGGTAATACGTTGTTTACCACTTAAAATCTCCTGCCAGACTTTTGGAAAGACTTAAAATTTTAAAAATGAGTGTGTAACTACAGAAAATAATTCAATGGTGTCATTTGAATCTAATTCAAAGTTCGGTCTGGAATATGAATGTTTCTTGTTATGGTTTTGCACGTGTCAGGATGATAATGATAATACTGATTCAAAGTCATGGCAGCTCTTCATCTGACTGGTTTTAGAGCTGCTTCTTCTGTTGTCTTAAGAGCCAATACGCTGTTACTTCTGGTTGTAAATGGTGTTGGAAAGACAGTTTAAATGCCTCTTTTGAGATGAGCCCCACTACTGTGCTTACAGAAAGCAGACAGAAATTCTGTCTCTGTACATGTGAAACTTCCTACTTTCTTCTATGTACTTTCCTTCTTCATCTTTCATATGCAGAGTTGTAAAGAACATATTTTAAAATGTAATTTAGGTCTTCTGGAAAAGATACTATTTTTAACTACTGACTAGTAGTAAATAATTTTTTTTCTTATGTGATGTAACCAGTTGGCATTGATAATTTGTTTGCAGTATGTTTTTATAGAACATGCTAATGTTACTTTTTCTTTTTAGGCTGGTAACCCTGGTGGACCAGGACCTGGTGGTCGAGGAAGGGGTAGAGGCCAAGGCAACTGGAATATGGGGCCTCCTGGTGGATTACAAGAATTCAATTTTATTGTTCCCACTGGCAAAACTGGATTAATCATTGGCAAAGGCAATATATCTTATATATACGTGTGTCTATATGTAGTTAAAAAAACTCTCAGCTTTTCTATTTGTACTAATGGCCATACTAGAGAGATACGTCAAGAGAAGCCTTTGCAAATAGTTTCACGTACAGTAGAGCAACATAATACTGCTAAATCTTAACATTCATAATATTCTTTTCAGATTTGCCTGACCAAACCATATACCCCATTAGTTAGAAGTCAAGAACCAATCAATTTATCTAACCCATTTTTTAAAGTGGTAAATACTGATTTACATTGGTAGTGTTTCGTAGATTCTTAGATGATGTATCTTATAATTAACTTGCATTTGATACTGCTTGATTAGCCTAGTGTTATTGCATCTGTAACTCACTCTTAAAACTAATTTTCACATATTCCAGTGAAGATATTTTACAGTGGAATCCTGTAACAATTTCTTATGTGTGTGTTTATTAAAATAATTACTTCTCAAGTAATTTTGTTTTAAAAATAATTTACTGTATGCTTCTAAATGGATCTTAATCTTTTGTTTGTAATGTGTTTTCCAGACACACCAAATAGGCTGACATAGTTCAGTTCTTGACCTGGAAGGTTGATTGAAATTTTTTATTATTATTTATGTATTTTTTAAATGCCAAATGACCCCTGTTTTGAAAACTTTGTGCCTACTAACGATACAAGTAACTTCTCGGGATCTTGTAAGAGGAGGAACTAGTTTAGGAAATTTAACTTTATGGTTTTAGTGCACTGCAAAAAATGTGGACTTTACCATCTGGTCAGCTGCTGGTGTTTTTTTGTTTTGGTTTGGGTTTTTTTTGTCATCTGTGCTTGCCTACTGCTTCATAGGGAGGTTAGGCTTTAAGGTTGTATTTACTGATAACTGTGGGTATTGGTTGTTATTCCTGTCTAATCTTCCATCTTTACATGAATGGAAAAAAAACCAGCATTGTAGGAATTCTGTGCTGTTCTTTCTGAGTAACAGTATTGTGATCTTTTATATAAAACATAATTTATTTTTACTAGTTTATTTTAATCAAAGCTCTATACTACACTGAAGAGGCTCTTTTAAATTGTTGTTAGAATGTTCTTGTATGGCTAATAAAAATAGATGGGTTTTTACTTCTCTGTCTTCAGCTTCCATGCACAATTGACTTTATCTGATTTGAATCTTCGTATTTTGGCTTTAATGCCTGTCATAAAAGCTGTATGTTGCATTGTAGGTGGTGAAACTATTAAAAGCATAAGCCAGCAGTCTGGTGCTAGAATAGAACTTCAAAGAAATCCTCCACCTAATGCGGATCCAAACATGAAGATGTTTACTATCCGTGGAACACCTCAGCAAATAGATTATGCACGACAACTTATAGAAGAAAAGATAGGAGTGAGTGTATATAACTATATTTTGGTTTACTATTATAACTAAACAGAATAGGAAGCGAGTCTCTTTGTGGAGACTTCTTCCATTTCATTTCCAAATTACTTAGATAATAAATTGTTAATAATAAATGGTAATCTATAATACAAACATATACTTGATGCATCAAAAGGAGCAAAAAGTTGAAATGGAAAGAAACAGTTAGTTTCTACAATGTAATATAGTGTATTTTTTAATAATGTGTTCTTGAAGATGCCCACTTTGTGCATGATGAAAAATTTGACCACTTCAAAGATATCCTTGATACTGTTAAAGCCACTAAACTTTGTGTTTACTTTTTCAGTCTCAGTATGTTTACATAGAGTTTTAATCCAAGTTTACACTCTTTAAATTCACTGCACTTCGTTCATGTGTGTGTGTGTATGTATGTAATCAAATTTACTACCTGTTTTTTTTGTACAAACATTTAATTAGCAAGATAAGCCAGATTTAGATGTATCAGTTTGTTTTAAAACACTGATACTCTTGTTTTAGTTTGTGGGGGTTTTGTAATGTAACTTGTGGACAAATCCATGTTTATTCATAAAATTCTTTATTTGCTCAAGAAAGATCTGAAATAAATGCAGCTTTTTAGTTGCTATTACTGCCATGGCTGCTTTTAACACTTTTCTTTAACTAGCCATAAGCCTAATTAATCTTCAAAAAGACTGTTTTCTCTAGTGAAATGTGTTTATTTAAAAACAATCAAACCTTTTGGATTGTATTCTTAAAATGTTCTGATTAATACTTCTAAACTGCTGAAAAATGGAGGACTACAAGGTTTATTTTCATGTGTGTTACTCTTGTTACAGGGTCCAGTAAATCCATTAGGTCCACCTGTTCCCCACGGACCCCATGGTGTTGTTCCTGGCCCACATGGACCTCCTGGGCCACCAGGTCCTGGTGCTCCCATGGGACCATATAACCCAGCTCCTTATAATCCAGGGCCTCCTGGCCCTGCACCTCAGTAAGTACTGCTTCAGCCAGCTTCCTTTTTCGTTGGGTGACCCCGGGACTGGCTTTCACTGTATATGTATGCCTTGATCTTTTATAGTGGTCCTCCAGCTCCGTATGCTCCGCAAGGATGGGGAAATGCTTATCCACACTGGCAGCCACCAAATCCACCAGATCCTGGTAAGAAATGTTGCAGTTGTACTGTCATGTGGATGTACTTTGAGTACATCCATTTTGTCCTTGCCTTAAATTTTCACAATTAATTTGTTACACTGTTAAATGTGAAAAAGCTCCTATTCTCCAGGTCTTTTTTTATTAATTGTCGCTTTACATGCGTCTTACGCTTTCCACATGTTGCTTGTGAGATGCTGAAATTCAGTTGTTACAGTTGGAATATGCTGCTTTACTAAACGTTACTGATATTGCATCCCAATTTATGATACTTTTTGCAAGACTGATTGTGTGCAAATCAGTTCATTTTTCTTACAATGGATGTTTTTACATGAAGCTCTTTAATGAGGATGTGTTTTCTTTCCCTTATAGCCAATGACTTTGTATTTTATGTTAAACGGTGCCACTTACAATCTCACTGATTCTGACTTTGCACAGTTTATGCTATATTACATATTTCTAGCTTTTGTTGACCTATATGAGGATTGCTTCTCAGATCACGATACAAATGTATTTTGTTCAGTCCTTTTTGAGGGATAAAACTTCTATTGAACTGCTGTTAATACAGTAAAACTGGTTAGCACTGTGTATTTCGAGCTTTTGCTTATAAAAGTTTTGTATTTTCTTCTGAAACCCATCTTTGTAGAAACTGTTTCTTCTGTTTCTGTTTCTCTTTGTCAAGACCGGGAGTTTTTATTAATTACAACTTCCCAAAGTTTTAGTGTCCTGCTTTTAAGTTACCTCCTTTGGTTGGACTAGAGTATATGGGGGAACGGAACTGCAGTCGCAGAAGGCATGGTAAGGCTAGATGCTCGAGTCACTTGCACCTCATTTGTTTGAGGTAGAGCTTCTTCAAAACTTGAGCCAAAAGATCTCATTTTTATTTCTGTTATAAATGTAATAAATATTTTCTGATAGCCACTGGTCCTGACACAAGTTTCATTAGTGAAAAGGGAAAGGCTTTGAAGGATATTACAGTCTACAGAAAATTCTACTCACGTTCAAGTCTTTTGTATATCCTTTCTTGGCAAAGAACCACCTCTGGTTTAATTTCCCTAACTTTTTATAAAAGATACAGTTCTGCATGCCTTCAGTTTAGTATTTAAAAATGCCTATTTTCATTATTTAGAAGTAGAATGATTCACAGTGATGTGACTTGGAAGTCTCAGCACACTGAAAGTGTCCATGTAATCTAAAACCACTGCCAAAATGTTACAGCCTTTTTCATACCACCTTTTCTTTTTTAATAAAGTAACTTACCTACATAAAGATCTGTAAGAAAAATGGCAAATAGCTTGATGTCATCTTGGTGATGATTTTAGCACCATTTTTTTGGATAAATGCTTTTAAATATTGAGTTTTCCTGTGTGCAGTTGGAGTTGGTGTTTCTTTCAACTGGCATTTATTTGGATGAGGTTTGTACAGTTGTCCACTTAGCTGCTCATTTCAGTGTCACATGGGTTATTTTAGAATTTTTTTCAGAGGTGCTTTCTCAAGAACCATGCTTGCCTCTTGTCATGTGAAAGTGGAGCTAGTTACTGCAGTCAGATTTCCTTGGAAATTAATGAATCCTGCTCTGTGTTCTTCTATTCTAGAGAAGTAGCTACTAAGGGGAAGGAGGGGGGGGACCGAGCAATGGCTTATTTGATATTTGCAGGTAACTGTAGAATATAGTACGTGTTAGTTTAAATGCACTATTGTTGATGGAAGCAGTGTAATTTAAAAAGGAAATAGCGTGTTAACACTGTTTTCTGTATGCTGATTCTGTGTGCATTTTCAGTGGTTATATCTTACCTTAATGCTAAACGAAATACTGCAAGAAATTGATGGTGTTACGTATGTCTTCTCCCTGAATGCCTTTTTTTCAGGGGGTTTTCTTCTTTCTCTTCCATTACTCACTGCCTTGCCTATTTTGAGTTTTGGGGGAATACTTCCATTCCCATACATAGTTATTCTAAAGTATCTGTTGTGTCAATGTCTTCATGTGAAATTCTTTCCTCAGTTGGCTGCATTTATTTGCAGATATTTTTAGTCTTTAAGGATGTAAATAATGTTAAAGGGTGCTCGTTCTGTTGTAGAACACTATGTTCTCTAATAGTAGATTTGTACTTTTTGTGGATTGCCAGTCTGGTAATGTGATTGATCTCTGATACAGCAAGAATAAGCCTTTCCAAAAGGCTATATGTGAAAAAACAGAGAAATAAGGCTCTAAGAAGCAGCATCGTTGGCCTACCTAGATGTAGTTAAAAATAAGGGAAGCGTGGAGATAGCAACGCTTGCATCTTCTGCAGTTATTGTTTGTTACACTAAAGAGCTGTAAGTAAACAGCGATGCTTTATAGCCATGTATTGGGATTCAGTTTCTTAAAATACTATATGCTTCTGGTTTTTACTGTTACTTTAAAGTTTAACTGACAAGCATTGCAAATACCTAGTAAGATTTGTATTCTTCTGTTTCAGAAGTGTGTATTCGGCACGCCTCCCCCACCTATGCTAGTCTTGTTAGTGTGAGGTTATAACAAAAGTAAAACCACTGAAATTGGTGCTAGAATGATTGATTTTTTTGCTCCCATTTAGTAATATGGCTGTTTAAATAAACTTCAAAATCTGGTTCTGTTTATCACATTTAAAAACTAATAAATGGCATTGTAGTAGTAACGTTCTAGAATGATTGTATCTCATGAGTCCTATGACAGCATACTTTGTACAATACACTTGTCTGAAAAGGGATTGAAAGTTTATGCTAGAAGCAGAGGATACTTACAGGATGTACATGGTTATTTAGTTTAGAAGGATTTTTCCTTGGAGGAAAATACAAGTGCTTAGGACAGGGTTAATTCAGGACAGCGTTCTGGTTGTACTACTTTTATATATGCTTACTTTTTTTTTCATAGGTAAGCCAGGAACAGATCCCAATTCAGCAGCGTGGGCAGCTTATTATGCTCACTACTATCAGCAGCAAGCACAGCCACCACCTGCAGCCCCTCCTGGTGGACCAGCTACAACCCAAACTAATGGACAAGGTAGCTGTTTAGTAAAGTGGATAAACTTCTCATTGCTGGGGGTGTAGGTGCCCCATTATTTGTTATTGTTGTCTTCATCTATTGAATAAGCTTACTGTAAGGTAGCTGGTTTTCTTGGTAAACTCTTGCTAATAGCCTTGAACATAGCTTTTCTTAATTTCAGTAGTAATAAGGGTAATGTATTTATCTTGTAATGTACTCCAAAGAGAATTTTGCTGCAACTTGGGCTGATGTAATTATGTCTACATAGTGCAGTTAGTCATAAGTAAAAATGGAAAGAGCTAAACTGTTGATTGCGATTTGCTTAAACAGTTACCTCACTTCCAGTGGTTTTAGGACAATTACTGTTGTATTATTTAGCTGTATTACTATAATTGTTGTGCCTGGATGAGGCTTACCACTGAAATTTTATGTAGTATTTTGTGTTGTGAATGGTGTGAGCTTCCTGAATCTTGAAAATGTACTGAACACTTCAAACAATTATTTGATTGTTTTGTGGTGTCTTTGGCTAATTGTTTATATTTGTAGTAGCTTTTACCACATAGGTTTATAGTGTCAGATTTGAGTGATGTTATTTGGGATTATTACTGAATAATTCAGCTGATTATTTGTATTTGTAGATTGCTCTATGTATGAAACAAAACCCAGTAGTTTTATTTTCGCTATTTTTAATGTAATTCAGGAGATCAGCCAAACCCAGCACCAGCAGGGCAGGTTGACTATACCAAGGCCTGGGAGGAGTACTACAAAAAAATGGGTATGTGTGCATGCTTTTCTTGTGTTGTTGCATAGTAGAGTGTTTTAGGAGATTGCTTATCTCATTTGATAAGGGGTTTTGTTTTTTACCCCCCAAAAATAAAAATGGACAATCTGTGTGTCTTTGGAGCCATATACTGCTAGAGGCCTTGTACCCTGCAGAGAAATAGACTTAAAACTTGTGTTTAAGGCATTGACTTGTACTCATGCTAACAATTAGCTTTGCAGAAATACTTCATCACTAATGAGATGTCTGTATTTGATCACTAGGAAACAACATCTTTTAACTACTTCCTAGTATTTTTAAGTATACTTTTAAAGTATATTTCATAATTTTTGGAATTCAGCTTGGATCTACTTTATGAAGCTATTGTTCGTCTTATTTGGTAGTTGTTTCCTAATACTTTTAAGATTACATATAATTATTTTGTTTAATTGTAACTAACTTTCTGTGTTCCAAGTTATTAAAGCCTCATAACTAGCTTTCATCTATATCGTGCCCTTTTTTAAGTAGTATTTGCTTTGCAGCACTTAAGACCTGTTTAAACTGCAGGTTACATGTTGTTGCTAGCTTTTATAAATCAGCTCAAGCAAAATACTTTGAAAAACTGAAGTGTATTTGCTTAAGTTGATGATTTCATGATTTACTGAATAAGGAAGGAATAGGTGGTCTTGATGTATTGGCAGAAGGTGCTATTATCTTTTAAATCATGGGAATGTCTTGCAGGTCAGTGTTACTGACCACAGCGCCCTCCCATGGATATTGTTGATACAAATTTGTATACTGAGGACTAATGAGCTGATGAATGCCAGTGCTTTCCTTGGTATCTGACCAGACACACAGCAGCATCTCGTTTGGATTTTTTTGCTTGTTTGGGTGGGAGGGTTTGTTGAGGGTTTTTGCCCTCTTCCAACTGCACTTTTTTTTCTTATGGAATATTAAAAAGCATTTGAAGTTATGATCAATAGCGTGTTTAATTCCTCTTACCAGCCTTCTACCAGGTCAATCTCAAGTTATTTGCCAAGACATAACTACCTCTGTTCTTCTTTATTTTGGCACAACATCAGTGATGAAAGAGAATATATAATGATGATTTACTTCAAGAATTGTGTATCAGACTAAGAAAATTGCAACAGAACTCCCAAACGTGCAGTTTTTAAGATGTGATGGGCCTTTCCACTTTTGCTCCTCCTGTTTATTTAACTAGTTTTTTTCAATTTACTGTCGCTGTTAGTTCAGCTCACATTATTCAGTGCAAAGTTGTGGGCTTATTTTCAGTGCCTTTTAAGAATTTGTATTTTGTTGGTAGGGGCTCTGCCATCTTTCTAACTTGCTATCTCTGGAAAGCAAAGTTTGGGTTGCACTAGTCTTGCATATGTTGTAATTAGCGAATTATGAGGTGTTGTGAGAGAGTTTCTGGAAGCAAGTCCAAAGAGGAGTGTGAACCCAAAAAAGATAGACACTGGGAGATGTAAAGAATTGCTCTTAAAATGCAAAATTAAAAAAAATCCCAAGACAACAATCAACTAAGAGGAAAAACAGAAGGACAGTTCTGATCTTCATTTTTCTAGTTCATATTGATTCCTTTGTCTGAAGGAGATCTCTTGATGTCTGGACCTGTATAACTTGACTGTATAAATCATGAGAACTTTTTACCTCTTCAGCATGTTGAAAATTTGATAGGGAAGATATTATTTCTCTTAAGATGGCTGATGCGAAAACTCTAAAGCACTCCTGAATATCTGAATATTCCCATCAAAGCCATAACACTGTTTTCCAAAGTGGCTTCCTACTGGTGCAGTATGACTTGGCTGATCACAAAGAACACTGCTGTTTTTTTCAGTGTATAGAACAATGACTTGAAAATAACCTGTTTTCCAACTCACAAATACAACGGCAAAATCCATCTTCTTCAGACTCCTGTTTTGGTCAGGGATTATCGCTTTGAGTAGCAAATACAATTAAAAATAAGACTGAAAAGCTAGTAAAATTATATACACACACTGGTAAGTTACCTGTATGTGCATCTTGTAGGTGACCCAGACCATCTATTTACTTGGTACCCTACTTGATAAATTCAGAAAATTTGTTTTAAATTTCCCTTGAGTATTACCAGGTAACAAGACAGTAGTTTGGCTTTTGCAGACACATAGATGCTGTTATCTTGAATTGGAGACATAATGTTTTTATTTTTCCCTATAAGAGCTGAAATAAAGATTTGGGTAACTAGACCCTAAAAATCTCCAAAGGATAACACCTCCTTCTAAACATGATGTCATATTTTAATAAATGATCTATATGTTACCATAGAAGTTTGTAAATTTATCATTTTAAGTCATTCTAATATATTGTGGAGTTGATTTATAGTTAAGGGATTCCATAATAAAATAGTGCAACTGTTCTTTAGTTGTAGCAAGGAAAAGGACAAAGGACGGTTTTCACTTACTAGAATCACCCTTGATGATTTGCGCAGTGGAAGAACTGTAGATTTATCTGGCATTTTCTTTCTTAGCCTTCCTTAATGGGGACATGTTCTGTTTTTCTTGTATTTCCTTTGTATGTATTTTATCAATCTTGTTTGTTAGTGTTCCAGTTGAATCTGGATATTAATGAGCATGTACTGTTTCAGTGCAGGTCTGTACACTGAATGGGAGTTTTGACTAACCTGCTGAATTCCATGTGTAGGTTCAGAATTGCTTGCACTACTTAGTAGGAGAATGATGCAGCTAAAATACTTTGAATTTTTACTAAGGCGTTTTGGGACAGAAGTCTAGTTTGACATCTTTTAGGAGATGTTAAACAACCTATGTTTGATTTATTTGAATTTCAACACTGCTTTGGGATAGCTCGCTGAGTCTCAGAAGATTGTTGGCTCATAATGCACAAAAAATGTCTTAGCTTTGGAATTTAGCTGTGCTGACAGGCATGACATAGCTAAATAATTTGTGATTAGAATTATTATCTCATAAATTAATAGTGAACTTGTGAAAAGTGTATCCTGGGATAATTTGTAGCCATATTAAAGATAATTTTGATTAAGATAATTGATCAGAAGTGTAAATTGTAAGTTGTTATAAATTATAAGTATAAATAAGTAAAATATGATTTCAGCTCTTAAGATCTGAAGAAATTTAAGTAAGTTTTTCTAGGAATACAATTCCTTTTACTATAAAACCCAAAAAGTGATGGAGAAGGTTTTTTTAATATATCTACAATATAAGTGGAAAAGCTGTGTAAGTTGTATAAAGGGTTGGAAAATGGAAGATTATATTTTGAAGACGTTCAGGATAGTGCTTTGCCAAATGTTCAGATTCTCTGCTCGCACTTAGTGTTTTTGAGAGGATTGGGAGAATACACTTCTATGTAAGACGAATGTGGATAGCTAGTGTTCTTCATGTCAATTTTCTGTGTAAAAGTATTTAAAAACCAAACAAAACCAACCTTCTATCATACCCTAGAAAACAGTTAATTAGAATTTTTGATACTTGTGTTTCCGAGAAAGTTGCTTAGTGGTCTTGTATCCAAATAACAGGTGAGATATTTTCAGGTAAGATCGAAAACTATGATCCCTCGTCATGTGGAAGCTGCCCCTTTGTGTTGGTAGCAGAACAGAAGATTAGGTGCACGTGGAATTGCACAGGGTGCAGGCTTGCATTTTGCTTGGATTTATTTGATGTAGTGTGATTGGATGTGGTGTTTTGTTTTGGGCTTTTTTTCTCATATCCTAGAAAAAAACTTGTAGGTGGTGACATTTCAGTAGTATGCTAATTCTGACCAAGCAGTTGGCTGTAAAATTTTTTTTTTTTTTTGATACACTAAAGAGTCCTTTGTATTAGTCTATTGCCTTTATAGAGTTGCCAAGCTGCAAGTTGGTTTTGTTGGAAGGACTGGTAGTTCTTAGACATAAAGTCTGGAGGAGAGCATGTGTGTACCTGTACTTGTGTACACATCATTATTTCTAGAGGACTGGAACTTAAGCAAAGGTTGGAAGGAGAAGATTCAGGACTAATCTTTGGTGGGTAAAGGTTTACATTTATTAATGCTCTTTTTGAAAAATGTAATCTTCAATAACCTAGCAGTTGCATTAAGGAGGCCAAAATTGGGGGAGTGAATGAATTAGCATCTGGTGAATTAATTAGTTCAGTCTGTACAATAAGACAATCAGTGTAGGTGGAATACAAAAAGTAATCTTGCCTGTTGACCTGTATTTTAATTTAAATGCTACCGGTTGTTTGGGTCAGCAGGCTTTAAAGACTTTTGTTCTGGAACATGAGTCAAGAGGTGGAAAAAACTGCCCTTATGGTTCCTCAGTTTTGCTTTACATGGGAATCATTACATTAAAATAATAGGATGAGTGGTTAGGTAAAAAAAAGCCACAAGATTATTCAAAAGCCTTGGATGAATATTGCAAGAAGCTAAATGATGTCCATTAGGCAGTGTGATTTTGAAATTTTCTGACCTCTTATTGCAGCCACAAAACTATATAATTTCAATTATTTGCAGGTCAAGCAGTTCCTGCCCCTGCTGGGGCTCCGCCCGGTGGTCAGCCAGATTACAGTGCAGCATGGGCTGAGTACTACAGACAACAGGCAGCATATTATGCCCAGACAAGCCCACAGGGAATGCCACAACATCCTCCAGCACCACAGGTATAATTTTTAAGTGTTTTTTGGTTGGCTTCTGTTTCAGTGGTTATAGATATTTTTTTGCATGTCTCCTGCTTTGTTACCTTTGGAGTATGCATCTTTTTTTCTAGCAAAATAACTATCAGAATAATTAATAGATGACTTTGTTTACCTGATACCTTGAGTTCTGTATCTATCCATATGTTTGGTGATTATGTTTTTTTTTTTAAAAAAGAAAAACTTTCTCCTCCCAGGGTTTTGAAAACCATGCAAGAAGCCACCACCATTTACATTAACCAATTTTTCTTTCTTAAAGGCTTCACTCCTGAGTTAGCTCGATTTAAAGGATTTTCTTTAACTTTTTGTGTATCTCTTATGTATCTCTTCTGCACAGGGCCAATAATAAGAAGTGGACAATACAGTATTTGCTTCATTGTGTGGGGGAAAAAACCTTTGTTAAATGTATGGATGCAGACGCCTTGATGAAGATCTTAATTTTGTTTGGTTAAAAAAATAGTGTTTTTGAAAATGTACAAAATATCTATCACTACTGATAGGAGGTAATATTTCTGTGTAGAAATGAAAAATGGTTTGTTTTTAGTATTAGTGTAGATGTACACATTCCAGCAAATGTATTTGCAATTATGTGGTCAATGCTTTGTGATATAAATGTACTTTTTCAATGTATTCTTTATCACTTTTAAAATGCCTGTTTTGTGCTTTACAATAAATAATATGAAACCTCCTGTGTCGGTAAGTTGGATATGTGGGTATATAAAGAATTATAGGATTGATTTGCAACGTTGAATCAAGGTACCTGTACACCAGTAAGATATTTTTTCCCCCCCATGAAACCTCGTTGAGTTTAAAAACTTGTCGTTAGCATGTTTTTCCCCTCTTGCAGAATAGTTGTAGATGGAGGATCTTTCATTCATTGTATTTTGCTGCCTAGCACCAGTAATCTTGATACCTTAATTTTCTTTCTATTTGATTAAAACTGCATGTGTTTAAGAAGATGATCTTTTGGCATACTTCCATTGCATTAACAGTGAAATTTCCTTTTATATATGACCACTGTTTCAGTCCTGTGCAGCTGCTATAACAGATAACTTTTGTTCTTAATTGAATACTTCAAAACTGTTCCTGCATAACTATTTTATGGATTTTTCAGACTAGTTATAAATTTATATTTTAAGTGTAATGTGCTTAAGCCTTCAGTTTAAAGTAGTCCACTTCAAAATTCAGTGTAGAAAAGTCAATGTGGTATGCATAGTAGTTACAAAAATTGCATCTGTCCTTAAAACGCTGTTTTGTTTGAGTGGTGGGGAGTGGTTGACAACTTCCTGCAGAGCAGATAACTTCTGTTTTTGTAAATAGTCAAGTATTTGAATCAATTGATTATTTTTTTATATATACTTGAAACTTCTTATTGCTCTAATGCTCATACTAAAAAGCTGATTCTCTTGAAATCCTATGTTTGCTCTTTGCATATTTATTGGCTCTTTGCATATATTAGAATACATGCAATACAGTCTGTCTTGCCATTGTCTGTTGAAGTGCAGGTTTGATCCAGCCAGTATAGAACTAGCTCTATAGGGGTGAGGAGGACTGTGCTGTGTATCATCCTTGATTGTTCCTTCAAGGAGCATTGCACTGTAAGTACATCAGAATGACAAATTGATGAACTGCAACAGTATCTTTTTGTCAATGTTCCACATAATGAAAATGCCATACTTGTGTGACTATTATGTTGGAATACAGTGCTGATATCTTAGGAAATCATAATTGCTTCTTAATTCAGAACCATAGGTTTGCGTATATATATACACATACACATAATATGAGCTTTGTGGGTAAGTATTCCTGAAACGTTTAGCAATAGCTAAAGAAAATCATGTTTCTGTTTAATAGTTTTTTTTTCATGAGTACTCCTGAGACAGCTGTTTCATTCAGTGTTTTAAAGTATGCATATCGTAACATTGAAGTCTTTGGAACCACTTGTTAGACAGAAGTTGTCTTTGTCTTCAGATAGCTTGCAGATAAGTAGTCATGTAGGTATGTTTTAAATAATTCTATAACTGTTACTTGCTTTTTCTTTTGGAACATCGTATTGTTGCTTTGAGAATACATTTTTTTAGGGTGGCTGCACAGAGAAGTAAAAGTTAAGGCTTGAAAATTGAAGTAGTTTATTCAGGTAATTAGCAATGTATGTATTGTGCTGTAGAAATAGAAGGAATTATTTTTATCCCTTTTAAAATTAGGAATTATTCTGGTAGCTTAAGAAAGGCTAGGACAGTATTTGCTATCTTTAGGGTATGAAGTTTAATAGTTCAGATATTTTGCATGGTATTTTGTAGATAACATTATAGAATGGTGCATTTATTATGTACTAAACTGAGCAAAATTAAATTCACTGGATTCTTTATCATTCACAAAATGGAGGCTGTTGATTTTTGATTCATTTAAGGTATAAAATCTTTATTAATTGCAAACAGTGCAATTATTTATACTTCACAGTGCCTTCCCAGACCTTCCACCTTAGGTTCTGCTGCAAAAAAGCAACAGGTAAGCACAACCTAAGGAAGTATATAAATCAGTATATTTCAGTACATTAATGTTGTCCCTGTGAGATCTTTGTGGTTGTGTATTGAAAAGCAATCTGCTGCTTCCCCAATTGCATTGTTATTCACGGTTCCATTTCAGTGGAAAGTATTAAGTTTTCAAACAACTGTTTATATTTCTAGGTAAATATGTATTTTATATATATATTATTTTTTTTTAAAAGATTAGTAGATTGCAGTAATTAAACTTGATCAGAATAAGTAATTTTTGTTATTTTTCCTCAGATAGCTAATTGTTGCAATTAAAGAATCAAACCTTTAAAATATGTAGGAATTACTTTGGTTAGAAACGTCAACAGCCTTCACAAATGTTTTTTGTAATAGGGCACTATTCTCACAGAAAACTCGTAAGACCTAAATATAAAGAAGATGACTTCTTGTTGTTATCACTGAACTTGATAACTTGTCTTACAGTTATAGTGTGTTAGTGGAATTTTTAGATAACTTAGTTTGCTTATTCATACTTGACATGGTAGGAAAACAGATTATGGAGTTTGAGGTTAGTATGTTTTAACTGAAAAAGCATGTGCACCAGTTAAATGTTAACAGTACAGCAATTAATATTTTATATAGCAGTCAGTGTATCCTGTTTCTTGATACTTAAAACTGAATTGCTGTATATTTTGATAGTTTAAAATGTTTGTATGTCTTATAGATGGTCTGGTACAGGTTTTTGTTGCTGGGTTTTGTTGATTGGTTTGGTTTTGTATTTTTTGTTGGTTTTTTTTTTTAAGCTTAAAGTAAAGCAGCATCTATTTGGTTTTGGTTTTTTGTTGATTAATCTGTTTCTAAAATGTGCTGCTCCTCTTTCAAAAGTCCTGCTTATCTGTACATCAAAGAAAAATATTCAAAAATACTGCCTTCATTTTCACACACAGTGCTGAAGATGCTGCAAGCACCAAATCATAGCTCATAGAATCAGGTCCTGAGATAGTTACTACCAGTAAAGAGGAATCCTTTGAGTGTATGCCATTGGTGAGCCGATGAGCATGGACCATAGAAGGGCTCCATGTAGAAGGTAAAATTGGCAAAAACATAACAGATTTGAAATGTATCCCATACATAATGGTGTAGGGTATAATTTTTGTTTTGATCACTTTTCATTCTTTAAAGTATTATTTGTTTGACCATAAATGTTCCATAATCTGTTAAGTTTTTTAAACTGTGATTTAATAATATAAACCTTCTATTGTGTTTTATATTCTTCTAAACAGCCAAGCTTAGATATACTGAATTTTTGAACTAAATTAATAGTTGTGCTTCAGTTTCTCAAGCCATTTAATATTTCATCTGTAGTTTAATATGTAACTTCATTTTTGACATGAGAAAAGGTTAGGTGTGTACCATTTTGACACTGTGAATTTAGAGTTGAGGTGAGTCATTTGTTCACTTCCTTTTACATGATACTTTTTTCTTCAACTGTTGTTGCTAAAATATCTTAACAGTTTTTCAATTGTAAATTTAGCCAGTGGGAGGAGATAGAGAACAAGCCAGCTGATTGGAATGTTGCTAGTGTGTGAAAGATGAGATGTTCTTGTGTGTAGCATATGAGGTGTACTGACTTCCAGCTTTCTCACTGCTGGGCTTACAGACATGGTATTTAGTGCTAAGCATAGTGTTTATCTTTCAACTCTGTCTCCAAACTCATAGTTCTTGGGAGAACAGAAAATAGATTGTTGGAGTTATCCTGATCCAAAAAGATAACCAGACTTCCTTAGAAATGTAATTAACTTGTCCAAAAGGTGTCTTTAAATGTTTCCTGCTTTTTTTTTTTTTCCACCCCTTAGAGCCCCACAAATTAAGTAGAATGTGAAGAGTACAAAAAAGTTTAAAAAGGAAGCATAATGTTCAAAGTAGGAAAAGCGTCTTCATATCATTTTCTGCAGCCTATACTTTAATATGACATGAAATAAAATGTCAGGTGGATAATCTTCAGTCTAGCATGATCATAAGTCATCTATTTAAGTTGTTCAGGCAGACAGTATCATTGTTCACTTGCACAGCCTATCTTGAAATATTTCATCTTTTTACTTAGTGATATTTTATTGGGTGATAGAAACTGTTTCTCCCCTGTTCTCTTCCAAAGTAATTTTAAGTTTTCCATTGCATGCTAAAAGCTTTTTATTTTGCTTATTTTTCTGGAAGTGGGGGGAGGAAGGGAGGACTGGGCTTTTCAGAAAGCATACAGTTGACAGGATTCCCTCTTCCTAGTAATAGCTTATAAAACTCTTACGTATGCACAAATATTTCTCTTGCGTGCATGTGAAATGCCTTTTCGTCCTGAGAAAAGTGTTCTCTGCAGAAACTACCCGTGTGTAAAAAGAAGATTGGCTTTAAAAGGCAACTGTGATGGGAACAGTGTCTTAGGGAGATGCAGCTTGGACTTGAGGTAAATTGAATGCTTTACAAAAATGTGGTTTTGAGCTTGCATTGACATTGTATGTAATATGGGTACACGTTAACTGTATAATGTTTTTTGTATGGTTTTTCTCAATAAATGTAAACTGATGGATAATAATAGCAATGTTTTTGTCTTTTTTTTTTTTATGCTCCTGTCCCTGCCTGCGTTAGTTTGAAATTAGAGCTTCACAGGAAAGATAGTGTAGCAACTAGTACTTCTGTGAATGAACATCCCACATGAAATGAAGTAAAATGTATTTATATGGCTGTTACAATAAGTATTCATTCAAAACATCATGCAGCTTATTACCATTTTTTTAAGATGTTTCTGAATTTGTAACTTTTATTGAGGCAAAAGAGTGACTTCCAATGGGTAACTGTACAAAGAGCAGTCAGCAGATTGAACCACAGGAAAACTTTTTGAAATTAGTCTATTAATCTAATTTGCTGCAGCTTACCTTGTCTTTATGTTAAGGCTTATACACATGATCTTTAATTTTAAATGTGACTACTGTTTGTAAAATGACTCCTACAGAAGCTTAAGCTGAACAATTCAGATGGTGTTAGCACAATGACATTAGTGTTGATATGAAGAGGTCTTAGAGAAAAATAGAACAGTAGCCTTAAGAAGACAATGTTTAGAGATGCAGCAATAAATTTATTGCATTGAGAGAACAAAGATCGAGAAGTTAGGCACTTTCTGAAAATACTGTTCTTAAAGCTTGCTTCCTACCAACTCAGCTATAATAGGCTCACATTTCGTCACCAGCTATTCCTGTATCACTTAAACAATGAAAAAATGATAGTACCAACATTTGCTTGTAAAACTTCTAAAGACTACAATAAGCCTTACTGAGATTGTTTTTACTTTTGGATTATCAACAGCATAGGTTGATAAGAGCATAACAGTTTAAAGGCAAGGCTATTTTAAAACGAAAGAATGAATGCTCTTTGAAACAAAACAAGAAAAGTGAGCAGTTATGTAATCTTTTATTCTTCAAAAATAGTACACTGGGGTTTTTGAAAATTATCAGTAAGTATTTCCTTTTGCCAGTTCAATGCCTCTGAGATAAAGTAAAACAGCTTTAATACTGTGTTCATGCAAAATATAGCAATAGATTTACACTCCTACACAAGTTTCCAGATTGTGTTTTTAGCTTTATACTATTACACAACAGTTGGTCTTCAAATGTGGGAGCACTATTATAATTCAGCTTTTTCCTTCAGTTGATCTTTCATAAATTGATTCCTTCTTTTTAGCCTTTCATGCTAATTTTTGTATTGAGCAAGGAACCTAGACACTCACAATTTGAAGATTATTCTTATCTGATGCAGGAATGACAAATCAATGCATATCCTTGCTTGCTTTAGTTGGCCCCATCAGAGAAAGAGATGATGCAGTAAGAAAAGTTTTGAGGGGAAGAAAGATTCCAGCTAAAGTAGAGCATTAGTAGTCATCAGCTAGAAAATAAAATGGTTAAGAGAAACAAATAATTAGCTTTGCATAATAGGAAAGATGCAAGATGACTATTTGAGAATTGAGCGAATTAAAATGTTAACTCTTACTTTCAATGGTGAGAATACAGGTGCTAGCAGATGTGCCTCTGTTGTTGACTGCTTTACACATATATTCCCCTTCATCTTCTGGGAAGGTTTCTGGCAAGTAAAGGCAATAGGTTTCTCCTCTTTCAATATACTGATAGTCCTCAGAGTCCTGCAACATTTCCCCCTCAAACCACCATGTAACTTCAGGTTTTGGTTCTCCAGTAATTTTAACTGTAAATCTCACTGGCTCGCCATCAACAACTGATGTGTTTTTCAGTGACTTCTTGAACCAGGGAGCTCCGGATCGAGCTTGATCCTCCTCATCTTCACAAGTAGAACCATTAACAATGCTCCCCTCCTCCTCTTCTTCTTCTTCCCTTTTCTGTTTTAAAATAAGGACATTTAGAACATTTTGAAGTAGCAATAGCAGTATGACTGCTCGTGATGCATATTTGATTGCAGAAAAGTTACCACATTTCTGAGAAGGGGAAATGCCGCACATATCCTCACTAGGTAACAATGCTCTGAGGCTGGATATGGAACGGGCAGTAAAATGGATTTTAGCGAGGCTGGAATCTTGGAGTAAAATACAGACATGAACATAGATTGCGCTTTAAGACTATTCAAAGGATACTATGAACTTTCTTTGCAGAAAGAAAACTTGTACTCTTCAAGAACATGTGAAAACACCAAAAGCAATTTTACATTATTGCAGCAATTCACAGCAGCTGTTAAAATAAGTATAATGTTCCTTTTGTACCTCTGGCAGTGTTGCCATCAGTGGTAATCAGATGCTAAGTTAAAGGACACTTAGGACTGAAGAAAAGGTACTTTGTAATTTATACCTTCTGTAATGCTGCATCAATTTCTTTTTGCTCAAACTGCATGCGTAGTAATTTCTGTTCTTCAATTCTTCTCTGTTCTTCTTCTTCCCTGGCTCTTGCCATTTGCTCAAAACGGGCCTTCATGTTTACTTTATGAGTAAACGGAGCCTCAGATTTCTTGGCTGGTCTCACATCTACCTCATCATCCTTGGGAGGAAAAAAAATTAGGACTTTAGGAAAAAAAATTAGGACATTTTTTAAATGTATATGATTATAGTTTTGTAGAGGAGCAGTTCTTCCTAACTGAGCAGAGCTACACAGAGTCCTCTTTTTGTCAGAGCTTTGTTTAACCTTGGGATTTAAGATCAAGTCTTGTAATAGTTTATCCCAGGGATAGGGCAAAATACTTGTAATTTGAAAAATGTTAGGTAGAAAAATACTGCTAAAGATTTATTTTCGTATAGAAGTCAAATACTGTCTTGTGGCAATGGTACATTGTTAGTGACTTGATTTTTCATGGTAGCTTCAACACCTCACAGGTTGACCTCAAAGAAACATAATTACTGTATTGGTAATTAAAAGGTCAAAAATAAGGCCTGGAGCTGGTACTGAAGTGAGTGACTACTGTGGATAGGGACCTTGGAATGAGGCTCAGATCAGGCTTACTGCTGTTAGGTTTTCTGCACTGCCACGTGATTATGTCATGAAAGCTCACATGAGCACAGTGGGTCACAGAGCACAGTGTCAATTTATTGGTTAGACTGATAGCTTCGTTTCTTGTCTTTGCCCTCAGAAAAAGCCTGAGAGGTTCCAATCTGAAGTACACATAGGTAGGCATCCTTTTCTGCTCTACCCTGAGAAATGAGTAAAGATGACAAAAATACTTGATCTCCAAATGGATTGTTTGGTTTGGTTTTGGTGTGGGGTTTTTTTTATTCATACAGTGGTGAATGAATTAAGAGTTCAGGAGAGACAATTAATAGATTAATTCTCAAATAATGAATGGTTCAAACTCTCAGGCTGGCAGGTTTGAGGTTGTTGAATTGAGTGCTTTGAGCAGAAAACCAGATCTGTGCTTGACCACATGACTGATAAGCTGGTGCTGTTTAGGGATGCTGAAGTAGGACTTCCTCATGCATCAAAAGGAGGGAACAGGAAATTCTAATTTTGGAAATAGAGAACTTTGAAAGCAGCAGCATTGTCCACTCCTGGATCACTGGTGTGCTGGTTAAGTATATTATTAACATAAACAGAATGAACTTACCTCTTGAAATTTCTCAGCTTCCCTTTCTCTTATTTCTTCATCCATTGCTCTTCTCTTGGCTCGCTCTTCTTCAATCTTCCTCTGTATTTCTTCTTGTGACAATTGCCCTATTTTTTCAAACTTGCTTTTTAAGTTCTTTGCCTGAATAGAACCACTTCTTTTTAGCTTTATTAATTCTTCATATTCTTTGCTTAGCCCAAACGTTTCAGATTCTTCTTCCAGCTGTTCAGAAATTAGAGAATGCATAAGGTGGAAAATGCACTAGTTATTTTTACTACCTGTTCTCCCTACAGATAACAATACACTTGAACAGTTCTCTTAGATACCTGAAATCAGCACAGAGGCCTTTTCCATCTATTTTCTTTTTCCCTCACTGTTCTCAGGATTACTGTGTTTGTATCACATCTAAACTGGATACAGATGTTAAAATACCTTGCTTGAATGTGCCCTATGTTCAAGGATTGCTGTCAACAAACACACCCTTCACAGACTCGGAAAAACTAGACACATAGCAATACAAACAGCTTAGTTATCTTGGATCCATAATTTACCTCTCTGACTTACTTGCAATATGATGTGAAAAAATTTCCTTTAACAGCTAGTTTGTTAAGCAGAAAATTACTACTTTCTAATCAATTAAAAAGCAAATGAGATTTCAGGATGTCATGGCTGGAAAAGAAATGGCAGTTCTGGATCCTGTAGTCAGACCACTTCTGAAGCTGTAATTGTTTTACTCCCTCCTTTTACAACCTCTGACTGACAGGAAAGCTGTATATGCATTTTAGTTGGATGCCCCTGTCTCTCCCTTCTTCCCCAGGATGTAATACAAAATTGACTTGAAAAGTTTGCCATCTATAGCCTTTATTACTCACTCTAGCTTTGCTTAAGAAAAATAAATAAATGTAGTCCTCTAACATTCAAAAGCAATAGTAAAGAATTGCCACCCACAACGAAATCAAATTGAAGTGTAAAGTTCATGAACATGATGTTTTAGACATTTGGTATGCAAAACAAATTTTGTGTGTGATTTTTAAAATCAACTGTGACAGTCTTCAAACCCTTGATATGCTGATTAGCAGTAAGTTGAGGCCACTGTAATTCTTTTGCAATTAGTTAACACAGTGTTCCCTTGAGGAAAAGCAAGAATTTTTTTCTTTGTTACTTTCATTTTTGTATTTTCATTTGGGAACTAATGTTTCTGTTCTCCCAATATTGTAAATATTACAAAATCATTTTAGTACTACTGTAGAATTTTCAGAAGTGACTAAAACAAAACTACCAATTTGAAATTGTGTTTTTAAGGATGGCAAGGGATAAAAGCATTTTCCTGGTAGGTTAGTGGTAAAACATATGTATCTTATTATACACAATGTTACAGATTTTAGTAATTAACTGAAATGAGCTATTATATTTTTATTCAGAGCATGCTTAACAGATCCTTTGATATACAAACCTCTCCCATTTCTTGTCTCAACTGTTGAAATTCTTGCTTTTCCATTTCCAACTTTTGCCTACGCTCTTCTTCTGTGCGTCTCTTTTCTTCTTCCATTTTTTGTCTCAGCAACTCCTCAAAATTAATTTCCAGTTTACCAGGTACGAGATATTCTTGAGAAACTGTTTTAAACATTTCTGGTGATTCATCATCCGGCACCTGCTGGGAAGTCAGAGCATTAATGATATGTCCTGAAGGCACCTGTGGTGAAATCACAGTGTTGCTCAGACAGTTCTAGTACATAAAGATCACCAAATATTTTGCCACATCTGTACAGTAAGATGCAATATGACAGTGTGGGTATTCCTCTAAGGTTTTGGGAGGGAGTGTGTTTGGAGGGGGTTGTATTTCACTTTAGCTCTTTATTATTACAATGCTAAGCTTTTATATTGAAGATGAGGATGTTTATTAAAATGCAGTCTTTTTTGCAAGATGCTGGAGAGGATGGCCTCTAAATGCAGCTCTGAGACCTGAAACAATTCCTTCCTGTTTACTTCACAGGCTATCATTAGACAAAGCGCTTGTGTTTAAATGTCATTGCTCTTAACACTGTAATCTTTTTCTAAGCAAACTGAATTATATTCCTGCTCTTAAGCAATATTAGTACTCCCAGTAAGGATAACTGAATGGAATTTTCTACAAGTAACTCTTCTTGTGCACAAATTGATTATACTAAGTTACGTTGCCAGTTCATTGCTTTGTACCACCAAACAGCAAGGTTTCCTCCTTCCCGTCCTTTCTCAGGCTTCAGAGTAGGGTTGGGCTTTGGCCATTCCTGAGCAGTTTTTGCTTATTTTGTAGACTAATTCATAAGAAGGTGGTAGGGCGTAGGAAAGGGGATGTTGATTATTTCCAAAAGCAGGAGGTGTAAGAACAAATACCAGACTGAAGTGAAGCAAAGCATTATTAAAATATGAAGCTGTATGCTACAGAAATGGCCAGGTAGCATGACATCAGTAATGCAGGAAGATTTGAAAATAACTTATTAACAGAGATGGTCTCAACAGGAACATTCTGTAGATAAATGTATGAGATGAGGTCAGATACTGCTGTAAACTGTGTGGTGATGTGGCTTTAGGCACTATTTAATCAGCGCATGTTTGAAAAGCCTTGTGGCAAACATTGCGGAGCCCAGTGTGCCTTAGAAAGAATTAAAGGAGCAAAACTTTCATTTGAGACTGTTTTGACTAGCTTTATAAAGAAACAGAAAATAAATGTATTTTTTAAGATTCTTTGGGGCTCCCTTTTCTCTTTATTGCTACTTACTGCCATTGTAACTTAGACCTTTCACTGCTGTTTGTGCCATCGTAGTTCGTACCTCTGTCTTGACCTACTCTGCCCACATCCTTTTCATTTCTTACAGCTCTTTCAATAGTTTTTTGGCCCGATCTCACTCAAATACTGCTATTCACTATAGATTTCCTTCAGATTTTCCCTCTGAGTAAGCTTACAGTTGAACTTCAGCCCCACCATTCTTTCCATTCTTCATTTGTTTTGCGTAATATGAGCATATTTGTTGCAGTTGTGTTATGGAGAAGTAGAGTCAAAAAACAAAGCTGTAACCTATTTCCTTTAATGAAAACAATGCACATAGTGTTTGGAGGCTAACCACAGCTAAATTAGCAAAGAAATGCGAAAGTCTCTTGCTGGTGATGCATCGCTTCATGTACTCATCACTTCAGGAAGACACAGAACTAAGTGAATAGCAGAAGCATTAATTCAAAATTTACCAACACATGTATGTATAAACTTAAAAAAGCTGTGCATATGAGCAAACACAAGCAGCTGTCAGCTTTGTATTTTTGAATCAGTAAGCCAACTTATTCCTGGTTAAAAAACACAGGGAAAAATTTAGCTGAATTGTGTGATGCACAAAAACCTGGTGGTTAGTTCAGTAAATATTTTAGCCATATTTTGTGAAGTGAGACCATACTTTTTTTTTTTCTCTGCAAAGTGGGAACAGATGGTAGTGAGAAACAGTCTTGTAATAACCATATTTTGTGGCATAGTCAGCCAGTTTTCAGTGGGCAAACAGTGACTGATGCGAAGTAGAATGGTTTTTTATTCGTGCATAGACAGGTTCTTTATGTGGTCTCTAATGGCAAGAGACTGACGGGGGTGAGAGATGAATGCTTCAGTCTGAAAGCAATCACGTTGGCGGTGGGAAGCGTGGAAGCTTACATGTAGCACAAGTAAATGTGAAATAGGGAGCTCCTTCCAAAAGGAGGTGGTGTTTGTGTTTTCTAGCAAAAAAGTTCTACTTCTGCATGTGTATGCTTTCAAACCTAAATTAAGATGAAAAACCATGAAAAAGGTTCTAAAAACAACTACTTAAATGCTTAAATAAAAATTGAATGTGAGGTTTTACTACTACTGAAAGAGATGACTAATATGTTGTTAAAAAGTTTAAAAGCACATCTGCATTGCTGCTACATTGTGTGTAGCTGTGGAAAATAGGGAAAACATGGGCTTCTATTTTCTGTTACAAGTAATAGAAAATGTGTTTGTATTCAGGATGCCAAATAACAGAAACTTTTCAAACATGTATATGCTGAAGATACATTTTCAGTTAATTTTTTTAAATTACTGAACATCTTCACTGTCTGCTGTTACAGTGCAATCACATACTCTGCTGCACCTAACGGATTAAACCCTGTTTAATCAGTGAGATTTTTTTTGTCCAGTCACTTGAGCTTAGGTTCTTGCTACATTGAGGTGGGAAAAAAAAGATTCTCAAGGAAGCAGGAAAAAACAGAAGACAGCATGTACTTGCTTTGCTTTTTTTCAGCTGTCTGCTGGCTTTTCATAAAAATTGTAATGACAGAAGTCCAACAGCACTTCTTTTTTTCTTCCCCTAGTATCTTTAGTTTATATTTGCTGTCTTTGGCGGTATGGACAGACACTATTTTCCATACTTGCTTACCAATACAATATCAAATATAAATTTACATTGTAGTTTCTCTGGGTAGTGTTTAGAGGTCTTGTCTTTGGCCCAGTTTTCAGGCAGAGGGAGCACTGCTAGCAATATTAGTAGTCATACAAAGCTTTGATTTGTTTCAAAAGCGTTGCTTTGAACAAAGAAGAAAATTTTATTAGACATGCAGCTGATCTTTCCCAATAAAACCACAGAAGGGAATGTAGGAAGACACTGCCAGATGGGCTGGTTGTTCCACAGTTCTGTATGGCATGTCTTGCCCTTCCTTTTGAAACAAACAATACTTAGTTTCAGTTGGTAGTCATGTAATTTAATACTGTATTTCCTAACATCCACCAATAAGTAACTGGCTTATACCCAAAAGGCAGCTGAAACTTGACGTTCAGCTATTTTTATAAATAATGTTGTTGCCACCCTCTGAAATCAGGCATCTTTGCTTTCAGGTAGTGTCAGTAGGTCAGTCCTAGGTCCATGGAAATGTGTCTTCAATATAATCTTAACTCAAATTTTAGAAGTCGTTGCATCTCGGAGAGATCGGTATTTATCTAAGGAAGTTCTGTATCACAAATTGTTCTAATGGTAAATGCTGCAAGTTACTTTGTTTCCCCGAACAAGCAATGAAATACAGTAAGACCATCAATTAGCTGAGTTCAGCCTTCTTCATTTTTCCTTCCTAAGGGGCTATAGATGACTACAAAATTTGTACTTGCAGTGAGTAATGTTCTAGTTTGTCATTAATTAGGCTTTAGCTAGTAAGAGCTGATTGGTGGGCACCCTGTAAAGGTAGCGAGATAAACTTGGAGAAGTAAAAGGAATTGCTCTCTTCCCCCAAAAAACCCAACAAACTCTCCTGTGAAAATATTTTGCTTTCCAAGTTTGTTGCATCTAGTATAATAATACCTACTGGACACACTATCTGGTTTTGACTAAATTATTTGAAACCCTTTTTAGGCTTGCTGTGAGGAAGGATTGGTCTGTGATGATTTTTGGTAAATGAACTTGATTAGTTGAACCCCATACCTTCTGATAAGTAGTGAGGTGAACTAATTAATGAAGGAGTGGAAGCATGCATTCCTAACTGTATTTAAAGCTTTTTCCCAGAGCTGCTTTCTAGTTCATTGGAGCCTTAGGTAAAAATTAAACTAAACAACAGTGCTATACCATGTTCTTCCTTGCTTCAGCAAATGCTCTTTTCTCCTCCTCTATGCGTCGTCTTGCATCTTCTTCTGCTTTCCTCTTTTCCTCTTCTCTCCTCTGTCTTTCTATCTCCTCAAAACTGAGTCTCAGCTTACCGGGACGGAATTCTTTAATAGAATTTTCAGATTCTTCATCGCCACCTTCGTTTATCTTCAGAAGAGGGAGAGGAAAAATAGAAGGGACTTATCCAAACATATAAATACTCTTTATAGTAAATAAATACTCTGTTAATTCCTTTCTGATCTTTCATAAATGCTTTTTTCTCCTGGGGGAAAAAATTGTATCAAGACTTTGGTTCCTGTAAGAAACAATTTAGTTTTAGCCAGGGGAGGGAGAAAAGAAATGTACTTCAGTATCCTATATGTAGCTTCTATAATTTTTAAAAATCTGTTGAGTGTGTAATTCAAAGAAGGATGTGTTACCAGGAAAAGGCTGAACAATTAAGTACCTATTTCATGGTCTCAGGGTTGGATCCTTTACTGTAAATCACTCCCTATTCACTTTGTCACTTCCATAAACCTTTATCCCATCAAGTATTTTGTTTGCATATAAATTGTTTTTACCAATGCACTTACCAGTTAAAAAAAAAGCTGTAGAGTTTTATAGCAAAACTAAATCAATTAACAATTTTGCTATTACTCCAGACTGAGATTTTTGTTTCTTTTTTTTTTTTTTTAGACATTTAATCATCACTGAAGAAAGGGAATTGAGATACTCTGATCTCTTCACTATTGCTTGTCTCCAGTGAACACTTGCCTGCTAAGAGAAGCCTATGGTTTGCAAACTGCAATCAAGAACAAAAGAACGAACCATCTTCAGAAGATATCTTGGAGTACTTTGTTAATGGAGGGAATTGACTGGGAACTGTCACAGTATTGATATTCTAGATTTCTGTATACTGCGAGCAGCCCTGGGACTGGTATGTGGGGCAGCCAGTAAGGGAATTACAGAAATTTTTATTTGGAATTCATAGGGAAAAAACGAACTGAAAAAAGAAAAAAAAAAAAAAACTGAAGAACTCTTCCTTTAAGGAAACTTATGACTTCAAATTTTGACAACCACTGATATCAGATAAAACTGCATGTTAGAAAATTTCTTTTGAAATAGAGAATTTGTAAATTACTTTATATTACTTGGTTAAAAATGCATATATGTAAGAGTGGGAGAGATGAACAAAACTTCAGTTAGAACAGCTACTGACTTCATGAAGTTCTCTCTCCTTCATTTTCTTCCCTCTTCTCCTTCACTAGTATCACCTGCCCACCTCCAAATAAAAAGAAAAATGCACCTGTCAAGGTGCAGAAAGGTTCAGTGATTTATTAGAGGTGGGAGTGGAGGATTAAACTACAATTTGGGTATCTGCCTAAACCTAGAACCCTCTCAGTTTGGAGCAGTTGGGAATTTCACTGTTTCAGCTTTCCGGAGGTTCTGTTTGTGGGGGCTTTTGTTTGTTTGAGACTATCAATTTCTTGAATGTTTTTGAAATATAGTCAACATGGTGATCTTGAGCTGTTTGTCCAAGAATGTCCATTCATAATTATATTCTTTTTAACTTAAAGATAGCAAATACCTAGAAACAATATTTTTCAAAGATTTCATGGAAGATTAAAATACCATTTCTCATTAATCTTTGTATGTGAATTATCAAAGCCGTAATGATCATGATCGTACAGGGGAAAGATATTTAAATACAGAACTTAAAAAAAGCTTTTGGAAATGGAGTATAGTAAAGCGAGGAAATAGAGAACTAAACTATCTGGTATAGCTTATGTTAATACTAAGTGTATGGTTCTTTTAGTACAATCAAAGAACAAACCGTAGTTAGTCTGTTTATAGTTGATCTAGAATAAGTCTGGCTTATGATAAAGAACACATATGGAGGCAGTTTTGCAGTAATATAAAAACAGGAATATAAAACAGGAATTGTGAGCTACATTTCTGACAATTTGGGGCTTAATCTAATAATTTCTAGTATATTGTTGTTTATGTCAATACATACAAGAGCTGACCTGTCTTTTTCCCTATCTTCATAAGAGGAAAGTTGTAATTCATGTATTTATCTATCATATTTATAAATAAATATGAGAATAAGAAATAGCATTCTGTTACTACAGAATGTTTTCAACATAAACTGGTTACTGAAACACCTGAAGCACTGTTCAAGAACAAAACAGACAACTAATTATCTTCTTACAGCTTAAGGTACTAAAAAGCATAGATATAAAACCTGCTGAGATTGCTGGCAAAGTTAAAACACATACATTTCCTGGTTTTACTAAAAGAACGTCTAAAGCGTTATGCCAGTGTGGTTACTGAGTTAGAACTAAGGTCAAAAATACATATTTCAAAAATTAATGGTGATACAATTTTCAGACTTGTAACAGCTTGAAATATATTTAAGGAATAAGAAAAAAGAAGGATCAGATACAGGAAATAATGTAAAAGCATATCCTAAGTGAAAATTCTGTAACCACATGAACAAAATGTGTATTTACCATTCTCTGTCTAGCTTCTTCAAAGGCACGTTTTTCCTCTTCTAAGCGCTGTCTTGCTTCTTCCTCTGCTTGCCGCCTTTGATTTTCCTGTCTTTGTCTTTCAAGTTCTTCAAATGTTACTTTCAGCTTACCAGTAGACAGAGGCTCTTGTGTTTCATTGTCTTCATTTTCACCCTGTGTAAGAAAAATGAAATAGTTACATCTTAAATAATAGATATTTATTTATGAGGTATTTTTAGATGAGTGGTTTACCGTGACAAATGAAAGGCACTTGGTTTCCTTAAGGAATTGGTTTTGTTTCTCATATTTTAGCTTCATTTCTTCATCCTGTCTCTCTCTTTGTTCTGCTCTCTCCTTTCCTGTGTTCTCAAAGTTTATTTTCATCTTCCCAGGTGTTTTGGTGGGTTTTACAGGCACTACTGTAACTAGCAGTGAATCATCCCCTTCCTGTCCAAAAAGATATTTATTATATTTTCACAAAAATTAACTTCTAGATAGACTCATTTCTTAATGAAACTGCTGATTTTACCTTTGTGCACTAAAGCTTCCAAAAGAATTACTTGTATTGAGTATTAACAACAAGAATAAACCCATCTGCCTGGTTTTCATGTAATATCTGAAGATATTACAAGGCCGAATTATATTTTAAATGTAACTGCTGGCAAACTCCTTAATTTCTTACATATTTTTGTTAACTGTTAGTTATAAGTATTCATGGTTTGGAGAAGAACAGGTGAAATTTTGAACACAGTAATTGTAGCCACACCTTAGTTCCAGTCTTACATTTACTAAGTAAAGGATATACTGTGGTTGGAATAAGCTAGGAGTTCAAGAGAACAGTATCTAATTTGTCAGGCAGAGTTGTTGGGTTTTTGTTTTGGTTTGGTTTTTTTTGAAGGATGTTGCTGCTTCAAAACTATTTTCACAATTTACTTGCCAAAATACATTTTACCTAGGTTTTCTCACAAAATACCGTGATTAATAGGGATACTGTCAAATAACTTAAAACTAATGGGTTGGTTGGTTTGTGGGTTGTCTTTCCAAAACCATAGTAGGAACGTGATTTTCTTGTGTTAGCGAAAGACAACAGGACCTTTGGACCTAGCTTTTTGAAATTAAACATTTATTTGCAAGACTTAAAATCAAAACCCAAATGATAAATTAGTCAATTAAAAAAAAAAAGTTAAGTGCATAAGGTGTTCAAATATCTGTATATTGACAGAATCCCCTTTTATTTTCAAGTTTAAGGCAAAGAGCTTTTAAGATGATACTTTCCAAAGTGAGAAGACTTAGAGTATCATTGCCAGTATATCTCAAATCATTCTGGTTGCTTTGAATATTTACATTTTAGGTGTTTTTAACTAACCACAAAGTATTCACAGTGCAGACTCTATTTCAACCTTAAATAATTTCACTTCAAGTACAGACATATAGTTCTGTACACTTTAAAAATTTGTTAGTTGCTTGGCTGAATTTTAGTTCGGTATTTGTGTGCCCTTTTCTAAGTTTTCCCAGCCCAAATTACAATAATAAAACAAAGTGAATAAATATGTAGGTGAACATTTCTTTAAAAAAATCTGATTACCTCTGCTGCTGATTCAGTTCCCGTATTGTTAAAGTCATCAATCTATTAAATGAGAATTTCATATGATTACATTACTTTGGCTCTTTGCCTTAGATTTGCAAACATAAAACTGGAAAATTTTTTTTGTACCAGTGATATGTATGTAGCACTTAAATTCACAGAGATGGAAATGATTGAACCTTTGCTGGAATACTTCAGATAGGTTAGCTTCTCGAGGAAGAGGGAACATGACATAAAGCATCAGACAGAAAGTATGCTAAAGCATTTTTAACACTTCGGTGATGAGCTAAGAGTAGTACTTCAGACGTCCATTCTTCATTTAAGCATTCCAGAAAATTGTGTAAAAAGAAAAAAAGCTAAAGCAAACTCATTGGCTATTTCTAATTCAAGTGACATTGTCTTCACCTCAACTCCTGCAAAAAGCCTATTGCTGCATTTGGTTCATACGGTGTCTTTATATGTTACTGTCTAAAACTAACATAATTTCTAAAATTCTACGTGGTATGTACCTCTGCCTTTCAGAGTAGTTTAAATATATGCTAGATACATTTCCAGTTAAAAGTCCAGTTTTAACAATGTTAAAAGTCTTAGTAGAAAATACTATCTGAGTCCTTGTTGAAAACTGATTCCTCCTATAGCACTGTTTGTCTTTTCTTACAACAAAAAAAACTTAAATTAAGGAATAGTCACTATTATTAAGTACTGCTATCTTTTGTTTAAACAAAAATTTGCTTATGGTTCTAGTCTATCATTTAGATGTTCACCCTCACTGCGGTATTTGCAGCACTGAAGAAAACGTACTAAAAGAATTAAATATGCTACCCCAATGCAAAATTACCCAAAAGACATTTGCTTTATTGGCATCAGCACAAGTTGGGGTCTGTTCACATATATATGCAATAAAGATTCACAAAGTGGCAAAGAAATAAAATGGGATCCTAATCTTCCTGATTTATGATTTTTACTGTATTAGTATCTTCTCATTTTTGCCTGCCAGTGGCATTTTCCTGGTTCTTCTTGTTTGCCTTAGTTCATCTATCACTGAACTGTATTCACTAATGTATAAGCAAAAATTGTCTAAAGTAAGGGTTGGTAAAATGTAAGAAACATTTTTAAATTAGTTTAGTAAATTCTATAAACTCTTGTATGCATGCAACACCAAAATTTGTACCTGATTCACATTCCTACCAGGTTTATGTCTGCCCGGTTTCATCTGTAACTCAAGTTTAGTGCATAAAAAAATTGTTACCATAAAGAAGCGAAGATAAAGATTCTCTGACCATTATTCCTCCCTTCCATCCCATTGAGCATTTCCCATGTGAATCACCACTATCAGAAATGTTAAGATCAAATCTGATCTTTTTTTTCATGTGCTGATTGTTTACAATTATATCCTGACTATTGTGATCAGATGACCATACCTCCTGTGCTTTTTTGGCTAATTCTCTTTGAATTTTCCTTTTCTCAATCATATCTTGTTCAATTCTACGCTTTCGTTCTTCCTCCATTCTTTTTCTTTCTTCTTCTTGCCTTTGCTTCTCCATTTCTGCAAACTTGCCTTTAACAGTTCCTGCGAGTACGAAACACACAGTTCAGCAGTTGCGTCTAATACTTATCTAGTGAATTATGTGGCCTTAAAAATCAGGCCTGTCTTACCTATTAGCTTTGGAACATAACCTTTTTCTATTTTAGATGATTTTGCATCATCGTCTTCATCAGATCCAAGCAGTTCTTTCATCTAGTTGATGAAACACAGAAAGTAAACTGTCTTTATACCTTAAATAAAATTCCAATATTATTGTCTTAAAATAATGTGAAAATATTTTCACATATAATATTGAATATTAAAATAACACAAAATAGTTGCAAAGAAAATAACCTCCTGCTTTCTCCTGTTCCATTCTCTCTCTCTAACATATTGTTCTTTTCTTCTTTGCTTTTCATCTCTAGATCTCCTTTGATTTCTTTCTTCCCTTGCTTTCTGCATAGCTTCAAATTTATCCTTTACATCACCCTTGTGAAGCTTGGGCACATAGGATTTTTGGACGGGTTTAGATGAAGAAAGTAGAATCTTGGTGAAGATATAGAAGAAATGAAGATAAGAAAAAGAAAGTTGAAACAGATGGACAGAAATATTCTGGTAGATTGGATTAGAAAGAATGTAAGAACATAAAACAGAAGTGCATTTGGGATTATGAACTTTGTGCCACTAGCCATCATCTATTTCTTCATAAACAGTAATAAATACTAGAATATCCAAACCAACAATTACCATTGTATTAAACATAGGCTAGAAGTAATTGTAATGCATAGCTACATAACTAAGTGTATGAACTATGTGAATGCACATTTTCAATTACTGTGGCTTTAAAAATTAGATACAGACTTGTACTGTTGCTTTGAGTCACTAGCAGTCACCAAAGAGCCTCTCTACCCCGGCATTTACAACAGATATAAAGACACAGACTTATAATACAGTACATATGATTCCTTCTGCAACGCTTCAACAGCCATATATGGGTTTTAAATAAATAGTATTCTTTGTTCATTTAAAACTTCCAATACATTATATACTTATTTTTCTAATCTTTAGAAAAACTCAGAAGTCCAGTGATTTTATGTTATACAGCATAAAGGACTCCGATATTGCTACAGCTACCGGACACTTCTTTGCCACTGCTTACTCTGTGTCCAAACACGAAGAGAAGTTCCTGCTTTTTCAGAATTACTGTGGAGTTTTCTCTCTTTTTACTGTAGTGACTGCAGCAGTACAGTAACGCTGAGAAAACTGGCTGAAAACATTCCATCTTTCATATTTTCCACCTAAACCAATAATTTCTGTTCCTGCCTTTGTTCCTGTTGTTCAGTGATTCTACGTAGAAATATTTGAAGTAGCCTAATATTTACATTTTAGAATTAGATACGAATGTTGCCCTGAATTCCCCCCAACATTTAAAAGTTTCTTGCTATTTTGTTACTGCTATTTTGCCTTCCTCCTCCATGTTTTTTTTAATAACAGTAAGAACATATTTCACAGATTCCATCAAACCAGATAGTTTGCTTAAGCTACTTTTAAGTGTCCTTCCATTGTCTTAAAATAACAGCAATACCAGGAGACTTCCAGTATAGTTGTCTTTTACAGTTGTTTATAATTACTCTTTTTGCAAGCATCAGTTGTAAATTACTACATTGATTACTTTAAAATTGGTACATACCTCTGTTTTCTGTGCAATGTCATTCATGGCTACTGTATTGTGCTCTGCACCTGGTATGTTTAAGATTGCTTTCAGTTTCTACCTGAAAGAAACAGTTGTAGTCAGTTATATTCCTTTGAAACGATGCTTTAACCATCTTCCTGTAAATACCTTTGCATAGGCTGAAATAGATGTATCACAATTTCATTTGGTCCTTTGAGGCTTTTGAAGACATGAATAGGGTCTCAGTATGCAACAGTAATTAAAAGAACAAGCTTATGATTCACTATTCATGCTCATAACTCCTCTATATAGCCCTAGATAATGGGTTTTAATTTCCATTTGGGGGGAAAAAAAAAAAAAAGGAAGAAAAAAAAACCAAAAAAACAGAAAAAAAAACTTGGAGCCAAGCTCTGGGTGCCCTGCCTGGTGTGTTACGAAACTGTTTTTCTCAATACTCGTGCTAGCAGAAAGGAATGTGCCCTGCACCTCTGCTGCTCCGCTCAGGCCGATGTACAAGCCAGTGAGCTCAGGTTGCACGAAGTTTGCAGAGGGCTCAGGCCAAAAGCCCACAGCCTCCTGGAGACGCTGCTTCGCCTTTAGCCGGCTGACAGGAGGAAAGATGGGCCGGCGGCTGCGGGGACCTACCTGCATTTCAGAGATGCAGCTGGATCTCCTGCCCGGGTGAGTCCTCTAGCTTGAGTCTCAGCTGGGCTGGCAACTCTCAGCTATTCACCCAAAACGGGAATACAAAATAACACTTTCATTTCTCCTAGGGCTATTCTAGGGAAAGCTAGTGCTAAAAACTATGAAATGAGTTAGGTAAGCCACATAGGTACCTGAGAGAAAGTATATCATTTAATTGTGGGCTGGAAATTGCACAGCATTTCTTTAAGAGAAAAGTGTTACAAATTTTAAATTACACTGTATTTATTAGGAACCTAACAGAAAGGCACTTCAAGTTCAGGGCAAGCCTCTTCCTTCCCCCCGTTTTTTTTGTTGTTTTTTTTTTTTTTTTTTTTTTAAAGCCAGAAAAGTAGCTTTCTACTGGAAAGGACTTCTCATTTGTGGGTTAGAGGAACTGAAGTCAGGGCATTTCATGATATGGAAAGTTAAATTCTTAGTAGTTCTTAGCCTTTACATTTTCTAATTCTTAATTATAAATAGATTATAAACATGGGAATTTTTATGTGATGTGAAAAAGAATGAACATTAGGAGTTGTCATATAAGCTCTTCAAAAATACACCAACATCATCAATGCTTATTGGTGCTGCTGTAGATGGGATGAGATTCTTAGATACCATGGGATGTTTCTCCAAATGAAACCCATCACAACATATGAAACAATCCCTGCCCTGATTTATAAATTTCAAACTCTTCAAATTCAGCTTCAGCAGAGGTGTTTGGAGAACACTTGGATGTTCCTTTTCAACAAATGAGTAAGGAAAGTCATCCCCCCCCGCAATCGGAGTTGACAAATACTTCATCTGTAGACTGATAGGAATCCAAGGCATTTCAGTTTGTCACTTCTGAATACATGATCATAAAAGGACTAAGTGTTAGTTTCTATTTAGACTGTTCCAGATCAGCAATGGCATGTTAAAGTTCTGTTGTGTCTAGAAAGGCAGATAACTTCACTACCCTTCTTGCGGTGTCAAGGTCCCCATACACTTTAATATGCGTTTGTATATTATGCAGTTGGGTTTGCACATCTTTGTGTTAGTTTACTTCATGCATGTAAGTAGCATACCCATTGTGATCAGTATAACCTTAAAACTCGTTTAAATCCGTTGACCTCCTCATTTTTCTAAGCAGGTCTTAGAGAAGTTCTTGGCTGTTCTCTTCTTTTGCTTCTCTGCTTTTTTAATTTCTTCTTCCCTACTTGTGGCCAATACCCTTTAGCCTTGTACTTAAAATACAGAAGCTGAATAAAAGGTTTACTGCCTGAACCCATCAGAAAACAGACAACATCATGCACTGAAGGAGCCTGGGACATCAAGACCTTCCTTCTTTCACAAGGAATTCCATTTCACCTGAACACCTCAAGTGAAGGTTACTGCTAACCTTCACTATGGCAACATACCCTACCTATATGGCTTCATCTTAAAGTCATTTGAAAACTGACTATTCCAAAGTCTGATTTGCTTATTATGTGCAATTAATGGTAGGAAGAAGATTATGTTTACAAGTCTGAGAACACAATTTAGCTTTTGAGCTAAACCTTTGCCTTGAACCTTTCTGATAGCTCCAGTGATCTGAACCCCTTGACAGTGTCACTAAGATTGCTGGCAGCAGTGCCGCCTACCCTCAGGTAACAAATCTGAAATTTTCTTTGCAAATTCCTGCTGTCTGAACTTCCAAAAATGCACCAGTCCAACAGGTTGTGGGCCCTCAAGATGGCAGGTGCATTTCTGCCATTTGGATTACTGCCATATCTGCTATTACTTTAGGCTACTTTCCAGTTCTTTGGCACCACTACCTCTTAATACGCTTGAAGGTTAGCCAGCTGGCGCTGAGACATTTTGCATCTGCAAGTCATGCTACCTCCACCTTTGATGCTAAAAGATACGGATATAAAGCAGTAGGGCATTACTGAACATGATACCACCCATGTTTGCACTTTCTTCCCTCTTGGTGGCAGTCAAACCTTGAGCAGCAACAGCAGCAGGACGCAGCCTCAGGGACCCCCTCAAGGCAGATGAGGCATTTCCAATAAAGACAATTCAGTACCTTTAAGGAAAAAAGCAGCACTCCTGGAGTCTTGGCTTGGGCCTGTGAGGCTGTGACCACTGCTTCAGGAACAGCAGCAGTGGAGTGAAGCGCCTTTGATCTGCCTTATCATTAGGAGAGTCATGGTATTGTTGCTGAGAAAACCAAACTGGCTGAGTCAAAAAGTCCTGGCACCTACAACTCGTGGAAGAACAGTGCTTCATCATCTGCCAACAGCTTTGCACAAAGTGTGGTCCAGCCCAAGAAACGTGGACAGATTTTATTTTCTAATAATAGCCACTTTTAAATAAGGTATCTTCCCACCAATCCGCTTTTGAGAGGAACTAGTTATATACGTAAGTTGTATATACGTCCTCATTTTGTAATAAGAACTCTCCCCACAGAGTTCATCTAATACAAGTAACACTTATTCTTTGATGCAACAAGTGTCTACTTGGATATGTACTTACTTCAGAAGAGATGTGACCTCCTGCTACGAAGCTGCCCAATCTTAAGATTCAGTCTCATCTTTGCTTTTATTTCCTGAGATCAACATGTCTCAGGAGAAGCTGTAAGAGCACCTCACCGAAGCTTCCCACTCAGAAAAACCCCAGGTTATAATGTCGAACATAACCACGATCAATTAACTGAGCTTGTTACCAGGCTTTTCCTTGCCCACCCAGTCTCGTCACTCCAGCATTCACCTCACACTAGTCTAATTTCTTTTTTCCTCCGTATTTTACCTTTCCTGTGATTAAAGGGGATCTCTCGGGAAATGTTAGTCTGGTGTTACAACGTTTATACTGAGAGTACTAGACTGCAGTTCCACTTTCAAAGGAGGTCTACACTGACATTTTTCCTACAAGAGAAATTGAACCTCCATCCTTTGATCAAGGGTCCTACCTCCAGAATTGAATGGAAGAGAAAATGCCATTACTAGAAAGGCTTGACCGGCTGTGATGCAGAGAGTGATTTCTAAGAAGTTTCAAGTGAAAATTTAATACAAAACCAGTAATACATAGGAAACTAGGCAATAGATGAGAAATACTAAAAAACTAAAACCCTACTGTTTTCAAGCATCTTGTTTGCTGTAAATGGGTAAGCTATCACCTCCCACATGTCTTGATTTGTTATGATCATAGCGCTTTTTTGACTTTTCAAGCAGACTCCGTAAAACCTTACTTCAGGCGAAATAATGAAAGTGAACAAAGAAAACCATTAAAGAGACAAAGAAGGTGTGATGGCTCACAAGTCCCAAAAGCCATCTCCTTAAATTTAATTCATTTCCATTTCTGAAAGCAGGTCAGAGTCCTCAATGGATCCAAAAATGTTGTGCAGCTTTACCCAGATTAAAAAAACCTCTCATAAATAATAAAATTCCCCTTCCTTAGAAAACATAGAGGTTCTTGATTTTCAGCGCTGTGATTAACATCCTCACACGAGACACAGAAAAATACCAGCGTTTTTCTGAACCAAATGCTACTCTTTACAATAGGAGCATGAAGCCAGGACTTTAAAAAAAGTCCAGTTCCTCTGTGATTTCTCCTCTCGGGAGGCCCCCCTGCTGTCCTACGGCTACTGTGAGTTATAAATAAGCCCTTCACGGCACAGCCTAAGTTACGCTTACCATCTGTCTCCTTTTTGCGATCTACTTGCAGGGGAGAGTCCATTATATAAGAAAACCATATTGTGGGAGTTGGAAAGTCACTGCTTGCAGCCAAAGCACTTAGGAAAACAGAGTCCACAATGTTAAAATATTTAACGAAATATTAAATAGAACTGGAAAGAGGAGGGGAAAGAGAGTGATGATCATAATTTCTGGCCTTACCGTAACTCGTTTGGAATGACACTACCAGTTGTTGCACTAAATTACAGATACTAAAGTAGGTACTAAAATTACCGTGCACAGGGGAAGATCCCGAACTGGCATAAACCATCAGCTCCACTGGGACCAATGAGTTACCACAATTAACGCCAGCTGCATAAACCTCGCATTTTGTAAAATATAAAATACAAAACTACTTCCACTCGCTTGTATTTCCTTCATTAGTTCTTTATAATTAAAGACTAGAATGCTTACCGACAACTGACCCGAGTAATTCTATTTCATCCACAATCTTTTCCTCAATCTTTGAATTTATTGCACTTCAACATTTATTGAGCCTCATATTACAGCAGAATAGTTTTTGCAGATATGAAGTTATTTATAAAAACATAAAAGGTGAACCAAGGCCCCCAAGAGAAAAATCAGCATATTTTGCCCCATGCCATAGTTCCTCCATCCTTCGCTGTGTCACAGCAGATGAGAAGAAACAGTGTGCTTTGAGCTCAACTCTTGCTGACTTCACTGCCAGGACTGCAGAGATCAGGGTACTGAAACGTAGGATAAAATACCCGACATGAAGCACTACTGCAATTTGCTTCTTCCCTTCTCCGATGACAGGACACAGCCTATCTGCCTCTCCTCTGAAATGCTCATGGTCATCTCGGACTGAACACGGCGGTGCTCACCGCCTGTGCTGTGCCTCTGCCACCAAGGAGAGGTCTCCTGGCTCCTTGGAGAGAAGCCTCTGCTTCCACTTGACCAACCCGACTCTGCTGGTAGTGCTGATGCCCATAAAAACCAGATCGTGTGCAAAAACTTCATCTGAGCGGGTACGGCTGCCCTCCGTGCACAGTAAAGGCTGACTCCTCGCTTCCTGAACTGCTCTTCCACCGCCATTAACCTTCACTTCCGCTTCCCCACAAGGACCTTCCAGAGGGCTCACCGGGGCGGCTGCTCCTCCTTAACGCAGTTCCAGCGCTGAGTATTCAAGTACGGTAAATGACAGATTGTCTGCCTTCCTTCACCGAGGAAACTACTAATTTCATATATTCCAAATGCAGTTAGGGAAGGTATTTCTTAGGCATGTCTTAAGCCATCTACCCAGTTCTTGTATTTCACCGGACAGCGCTTTCTACAAATACTGGACATACTCTCAATGCCTCTGTTATGTTCCTTAATACACTTGGCCCTCTTATAAGACTAATTATTTGACAATTTCATTTCATTGGACATTTTTCTAAGAGATCTAAGGTCTTGTAAGACCTGAGATCTACGGTTAAGAGCGCTACTACAAGTGCAGCTACTTGCTGATTAATTTTTGAAATATTAATATGTTTCCCTAAGCATGCTGTTTTCACAGGTGTTTATTGTGTCAGCAGAAGCTCTTATTTACCTAAAACAGAGGTGATAACAGCTAGTTTGTAAGCTCTCACAGAAGCCCAGTATTCTCTCCCAAGCCACGCTGGGCGGACACACTCGGACCCACAAACTCACTCCGTACGCCTTGGCCGCTGAAGACCACACCGACAAAACCGAACTCCTCGTTACATGGAGACATGTGGTTTAGGAACACGAGGGATTTTTAAGCGACTCTCACCGAGAAGCAGACTTCCAAGGGACAGCACACGGCACGTCCCCTCCCGAGGCCGGCAGGACGGCTGCCCCGCCGCCGCGTTGGCTCCGAGCTTGCGCTGTGCTCGGCTCCGGCGGGACCGCCCGGTGGGCACAACGCTACCTGCAGCGACGGCTGTTACACTCAGCTACGAGTCGCACCCGAGGCGGGGACAGCGCCGTGCCCCCCACCCAGCCTCCGAGTCCCGGCCCCCGCCCGGCGCCCCCCCCGGGCCGTGAGGGGTCCCGCCGCCCCCGGGAGCCCTGGCTGGCGGCTCGTCCCGTTACCCCCTTCCGCCAGGCTGCGGCTGGCCGCCCCCCACCCCCCCCGGCGCTGCCCCGCCGGCTGCCACCCCAACCCAGGGGGCCTTGGCGGCGGCCCTCGCCCACCGCGCCCTCCCCACTGGGG
>VXBL01005125.1:845424-940883 GCA_013400195.1 Aramus guarauna | reverse complement strand
GGCGCAGCCCGGCCTGCCCCCCCCCAACCCCCCGCGGACAGCCGCCCGGACCAGCAGCCTTATTTTGGGCTGGAAGCACCACGGGGCTATAAATAACCGGGGCAGGGAGGCCGCCTCTCGGCTAGCGCGTTCCTGGCCGCGCCGTCCCTGCCGCGGGGCAGCGGGCGAGCGGCGGGACCGGGCTCCGCGGGCGGTGCTGCCGGAGGGGACGGGGGACGGGGGGGGACACCCGCCGCCCGGGGGGACCCGCAGCCTCCGCCGCCCGCGGCTGAGGCGGCGGCACCCCGGCTTTTTCACGGCCACGTCCCCAGAGATCGCTGCCGCAGGTAACGGCAGGGTTCCGTCGTCCCGGCAGCTCATTACGTACTTACACGTACCGCAGCCTCGGGAAACGCCGCTCTCGCCTCCCGGCCCCACAGCGGAGGTGGCAGAAGGGAGCGCTCCGCCGCCGCTGGTTCATGCCCGGCCAGCGCGGAGGTTTTATACCTCCGGCCGTCGGGTCCTAGGTCGCTGTGTGGCACATGGAGAGCAATCAACTAATAATAGTAATGTGACAGTTAGCCGATGGAGCGGAGAGGAATCCAGCTAGTGCCAGACCTGCGAGACGGAGAGCGCGTTGGGTTTAAAGCGGCGCCTTTCTCTGGAAACTTTACAAAGCAGAGGCAGAACCGTGATTTTATTACATCTGAATACATGCCTTTTCCTGCTTAAAGATGACTCGTTTCCCGCATGTTCAATCGCAAGTTCTCCAGTGCAGAACTTTCTTCTTCCTTTCTCATTTGTATTGTGTCTGCCTAACTGGAGCCTAACTTGCAGCTGGACCTATAAATATTAGGATGATAACCACGCGCCCTTAGGCTTTGCAAATCTGAACAACAGCCATCAGGGTTAAAATACAAAATGTGTTTGCCTTTTGAAGGACAGCGCAGGAACTTTCCCCCAGTGCCACCCTCAAAATAGCTGTACTTGTATTTCTGAAGCCAAGGCACAAGATTTCATTTAACGCAGGGCTTTCAACTCTCAGTAAAGTAACAGTTTTCAGCAGATGAACACATATAACAAATCTGGGCGGATCAAAGCATATATACATTGCCTTTTTACAGCAGTAAGGATTACACACTTTACCTTCTCCATTTCATTATTTCTATTACCCCACAAAGGAAGTCTTATTCCACGACTGGCACTCGCTATAGCAGTTTGGTTTGGAAATAATCCCAAAAAAACTCGTCTCCTAAACCCAAGAAAAGAGACAACAGCTTGGCCCAGGGAGGGGAATGCGATTAAACCGTTCTGGTTAGTACGACAGGCAGGGATCTTGCCAGCGTCACACCACTTGCATCTGCTCTGCCTGCATCATGTCTGCAAGTCACCATAGACACCCTTGGGTTGGGGGCTTCTTCATTTAGTAAGGTGTCTGGCTGAATCACTTTTGGACTTCTAAGACTAGAAACACCAATATTTGGGTTTTTGGTGGATCACTGGCCTAAGTGTTGAAAATTTATCAATGCTGTGGACCATTTAATAGAAGGAAAATTGAACAGGTCAACAAAATCAGTTTAAACTGGACAGCTCAAAAGCTGTTCCCATTCCGTTTCTTTTTCACGTATATAATAAATTTTGTAGTAGGTTTTTTTATTGGATTTCAGGGAGTAAATTCAAGTTTTAGATACAGTTATATGAGCAACAGTTGTTTCACTGAATTATTTTATTTAATATACACAACTGCAGTTCATTCAGGCAATAGAAAGTTCACAAATACGCTTACTCTCACTTGATTTGACATGTTTAGTTTGACAGAAACCAAAGACTACAAAAGTGAAGTATAATAGTCACTAAGAACACATTACAAGTGAGATTATTATTACAGCTAAATTACAAATGATATAAATATTTGATTCTTGTATAATCCTTATACATCCAACATTTCTGATCCTAGTACAGTTATGGCAGAAGAGGATGGCTTTTAAATTTAGCTTGTTCTTATTAGCATGAAAGAGGCATTCAAAACTATTTAAAAATTTAGAGATTATAAACTAAATTCCAATTTTGATTACAAAAACTAAAGTAGAATTGCATCATGCTATCACTACTTTGGTGCAGCTCTGGGACGTGCGTTTTCAAAGATGGTGGACTTTTGAAATTCTTGAGCCGTATGGCTGATTATCAACAGATAAAGAATAACTTTATGCCCCTTCTAGCTAAGGGGTACAAACCTTGGGTTCTAACAGACCTGATTCCAGGTCTGGGTTACAAGGGGACAGCTATCTCCCACTGAAACGTATAGCGCTCTCTCCAGAGTTAGGAAGGACAGTACGTACGCAAGTGCTTTTTGGGAAAAGGTCCAAAGAGACCCAGAGGAGATCAAAAGGCTGCCCACGTGTACCTGCACATTTCCCTCTTCCTCTTTCTTTCTTCCTTTCTTAACTGTTCCTGAATCAAATATTTGTTGGTGGTATCTTACAGCAACCAGATACTGTAATTCTTATTTTGGATGGGAAATACATCCATCCAATTTCAAACCCGATTCTATGGACTTTTGAAAGCTCTATGAGTGCATAGGATTGCTCCTGATTTAAAGGGATACATTTGTTTAAGCCAGGTATTATCAGGTTCTTACCAATTTTCTAAATATTTTGGTGTTTCATTAGACCTTTTTCACTCTTCTGTTTAAAAAATTCCTTCCAGTTTTGACAGAAGATCAACTTTTAAACTATCTGGAAACATTTACAATCTCATGTGCAATGCTATTGCACTTTTTTCAAGACCTTTTTATAAATAATATGAAAATCACTGAAATACACATTTACTCCTGTGAAAAAGTGCATTTCTGTTTCTCTGGGATGAATGTTAAGGCATCACTTTCTTCCTACCATTTTTTTAGATCAAACCACAGCAGACAGTTTCCTTTGACACATTGCAATCTCTAGGTAGTACATTTGCTGTGGAACATGCCGGTTACTCGGTTACTTCTGTTTCCAGCTATTCCTATTGATTCTGAACCCAAAGAGACACCTTACTGTTCCATTTAATTTCATTCATAGACTTGCACAAAGCTGCCATAATACAGCTACTTTTGAGCAGTATGATCAGGGGAGATATGCATGTTTAAGCTAAGTGAATGGGTGAAAAGAACTTCACACTCTGGTATTGAAGGCATACTTTGCAGAGAAAAAAGCATAGCACGGAGCATGCTGCCAAGTTCAGCAGCTTGAATGGTAGAAACAGGCCAACAGCAGCATTGAGAATTTCTGTTTTATTATACGTAGAAGTATACTTTCTTTTTTTTTTTTTTTTTTTGAAATAAACTATAATCAATTAGCATTTCACATAAGTCATATGACATACTTTCATCATTTTTATATTTATCAGGTGAGTACAACAAAGGAGCTTCAGTAAAACCTATGGAATAGGTTTCAAATATTGTTTTGGGTTGTGTTTGCAACAAAATTTGAAATGTTTCTAATCGATGTTTGTTTCAATATGCTAGATTTTAACAACATGCTTCTCAAGTATCTGAATATTTAGAATTACTATGTAATTACTTACTCTGTATTACTTGACACAGGATAGATTCTCGTCGGCTGGCTTTGTGCAGCAAAGCGTATGGAAGTGTAGTTTAAAAGCCTAAGCTAACCATGAGACATTGTTTCAGCTTACAGAAATTCAAAGATTATAGATCATGATTATTTGTTACCTCTCGCACAGGAAAAAAGGTTACTGCGAGTTCCCTCACGCCTTCTCACTGTGCTGCGCTCCTATCTAAAGTTCAGGGTTCCGTATCCTGAGCCACTGATTTGCGCATTGCACACAGATGGCCACAATCGCTTAAATTTCCTCTTAAATAGACACCTGACTTCCTACAAGGAAGGGAGGAAGATGGAAATGCTTTTAATTATAAAACACTGTCTTCTTTTTTGTTTCATGATTAACAAATCTCATCATACATCCTTATTTAAAAATATATTTTGAAATGCTACATATGAACTGAGAATGGTATTAGTTTATTTACCACCACCATATAAAGTAGTAAGAGGTTTAGAAAAGTTTTAAATTAATTGATGAAGTTGGCATAGCTTTTCAAATATAACTAATGCTCTAAAACACCTTCATGATGTTTAGGTATTTCCAAACAAACTAAAGTAAGAGATCACACTGGAAGTCATTCCTGCCCAAACGGTGCCTGCGTTTCCTGCATCGCTCCATCACACATACAGTAGTACAAATGACTGCTTACACCCACACAAATGTCATTTCAGGGCAGCGGCAACACGTTCAATTTTGTGAGTATGATTACTTTATTGCGTGAGTCACATGAATCAGAGACTGCATATACCCCAGTCAAAACACCTTCTAGATCTAGACACACAATGATTTGGAGACTCTGTAATGAACATTTTGTACTCTAAGCCGTTAAAGGAAACAACTCCATCAGCTTCACTTACAAATTATCTGTGCAAAAGTACAGTATTTCATAAATAAACTTTACCCAAATATTACAGAAGAAAGCTTTGGGATACATTAAGTATAAATACAGTGACAGCTGAGCTGCAAATTTAATTTAGGTATATACAGTAATATGCTCACCAGTTCTTTTCGCAGACACTTTGTACATTTAACCTCCCTGAGTCCTTTTCCATACTTAGGGACACAATACATTTTCAGATGCTTGCTCAGTGACAGCAACGACAGCTTCGGCGTTAGAGAGAATGGTGGGAAGGAGTACATCAAAGAGCACTCCATTTCGTTTGTCATGGACTTTAAGCTTACTGTACTTTTGCTTCTAAGAGCCCACTGGTCATGACGTGGCCATGACCACTTACGCAAGCACCGACGTGTCTTAGTGAATCTGCTCCAAGATAGGCCATTAAAAGTTCAGTGTGTCGGATTAATAATTGCATCAGATCTTCAGCCAAACTCTCCATAGTTGAGTATCTCACCTTTTCAAAATCAAAAATGTCTTTGAGGAAGAAAAGCACTTGATCCTAGTGGGGAGGGGGAAAGGAAAAAATTGTATTCACTTACAAGAAGAAAAAAAAAGTATGCAATCCTAGCTATTTCTTTTACATGTTTCCTAAAAACATCCATTTATGTATTCTTTTGGTGCTAAGACAGAAGTGCACTAAAATAGACTTGGCAAAATGGTTCTCGTCTTAAAAAGAAATTTAATATGAAAATATTTATTTTCATGGTTTCTTACTGTCTTAATGTTATGAAAATAAAAATGTATGCCTATAAGTAAGATCTTAATTTCTTTTAATCTAGAAGACTTTTTTTAAACATTAAAATAAGTGGTAATTAAGAAAAAAAGTTGCAAACCTTGAAGAAGCAGCATAGGTCATAAAGGGAATTTCTAGGGCCCAAAAAGCCCCATGCCAAAACAGGGCTGATATGTTCACATATAGCATAGAAATGTGCAAAAAATCCATCAGGCACCTAGTAATGTAAAAATTGTAGAGAAAAGTTACACAGTAAATTTAGTATAAATCTCTATTATATAAAATTAAGTCTTCAGAAAAGCCTAAAACACCTACTACTTCAGGGCTGTGGTAACTTGATCTCCTTTAAGTTATAATGCAACTGCATCAAACAAGTGCCATGATTTTTTTAGAGAAGGTTTTTACTGCAGTGGTACTTTGTATTTTAACTATTTTAAGATTAATACGCATAAGCCCCAAAAGATCTTGAACAACCTACTCTGACTCCCATACGACAGATCAGATAATTTTATTCAGTTATTCCTGTTTGAGCCCCTATACACTATGTATAGCTGAAACTTGCAAAAACGTAAGCAAACTGCACAGTTTTGAATCAAAAAAACCCTACACCTTACAAGAATCCATCTTTAAGTGTAAAGAAAAACTATAAAATATCTGCGAATGTCCATCCTGTTGTTACTTTCACAACATACAGGCACTCATAAAATATAGTATAAAACTTCCATGGTGCTGAACTTTATCCACTTCTGAATGACTCCAGCAGCACTGATGAAACTAGTCCCAAGGAGTAAAGTTACTCACACATTTACAAAGTTATAAATATTGAGACTTCAGTATTCAAAGGAACTACAGAGCATTGAAATAGAGATGAAAATAATAGGTTACTATAACATCTATTTTTGAGATATAATCCCTTTATATAAAACTAGTGTAGAAAAGATCTAATTATATAAAATTCCCAACCATACTGACACAGGGATGTAACATCTCAAATCTTAAGATGTAATGGTAGCTGAGGACCTTTTACGAAATACTGACTGTCACTGGAAGCAACTTTTTAATGATTAAATTTGTCTTTAACAGTTAGGAGCCACATAAATAGCTATTCTTAGAATCAGAGAAAGGTGTCAGTGCCAACCACATGAGCAGACATTCCTCACCTGCGGTATGCAAAACCACTTCTAATAGCTATGGATGTCCTGCACCAAGCCTCAACTCTGCTTTTGGACTGGCTATTACAGAGATGAGGCATTTACCTCCAAGGTCTAATAAAAGCCTCCAAAGGTAAGGAGCTGCTGGTGCAGAGTTCTACTTCAAAATCTGCAGAGTTCCTTCACCGAGAGGACAGGATGCAGAAGGGGGCTGAAGGAGACTCCAACAGAGTTCCTGCTGCTGGCAAGGAAGATGGTACTTCAGGTAGGTAAAGGGACAGGACTGAATTTTATTTAGCTGTGGAGATGACGCAGGGAGATGGGGTGGAGAATCCTAGTGCAAGCAGGCCAGATATGAGATTAATGACTTTGGTCTGCAAAACTCCAAGGTACATGTGTGGGGCTGTAAGTCAGAGGAATTACTGACACCACTGCTGACTGGTCCTAAACTAGGTTGAATATCTTTCAGTTAAGACTTTTGCTAAAAAACTGGTACTAGGGCCCCATGAGCTAAACTTACATAATTGCCAGCCTCTTGTCCAAACAAACATGTCTACAGATTAAGGGTTGATCTGTAATTCATTCTGCCAAAGCTACAGAGCAGAACTTCCAAACTCTTAGGAGACAATCAGTACCTTTGGTCCACATAATCAGCAAGGCAACTTACCTTCATTTGCTGTCTCTTCTGCTTCAGTACTGACCAACAGCTTGAAGCTACAGCCTAAATGTAAAAACAAACAAACAAACAAAAAAAAAACCCAAAAAAAACCCCCTGTGTAACTTCATTGTAAGAGAAATTATCTTTCATCTCAAAAGACGTGATCTGCAGAATACTGTATTGCCATATTTGGGGGATTTGTATTTTCTTCAGTTTCAGTCTTGTTATAACACAAAGTTTAAAACTATAAAATATCAGATGATACAAATAACTAATTTTATACATAGTTCATATTTGTTATTTTCAGATCTTACTTCACAATGTTTTCTTTAGTTGAATTCAAATATAATTTGGCATCCTTGATTGATTTTACAGTTGCAACAGTTAGCAACATTCACTGGGTTTAACTGAGGACCAGTCTCTTATATACCAAAGTGTGTGCTGAGACATAAATAACTATTTTAGATATCTAAGTAGCATGTGAACACATTGAAATGTCCTTTTTCATTTTAGCAAAAACATTCTTGCAATAGCTTCAGATTCTGCTAAAGAGTTTTGTCCAAATATGGACCTGTGAAATACAATATACTGGTATCAGCACTAAGCTTTTTCCCCTCAGAGCTTGTAACTATCCTCGTGTGATTCTCCGTCAGTACTGCAAGGTAATTTACTACTCACAAACACAATGTTATCATATATCTACAAAAATAAATACATGCATGTTACCTTTTTATCTTTCTCTAGAGAGAAATTTCAATTGAAAGACAAAAATGAAAGAAAAACTAGCAGTTCATAGATATAAATGGATGAAAAATGACAGCAGTATCTCTACCAGCTGACCACGGCAGTAGCCTGTACGTCTGTAACACAGGCATGAGATCTGTTTGACAAATTAACAGGCACAACTGAAAAAGCGTGAAATGTTATCAGCATTTGAATGCCTGTATTGTATTAATTTGCATTTGTTTGCTTGCAAATTTGTGCTTAATTGCTAAATCTCTGGTATAGGAACCAAAACCTGTATCTAATGATGAGGCTAACAGAAACTTCCCTTCTAAAATTCTCCTTCCTCAGAGAAAACTCCTATTTGCAGGATAAGTATTTTCTCCAATACATGCAATCATTCTATATATTATGGGCCCAGATCTGTAGCTTTTAAATTGCTATGTGAAAAGCCTGATCATTTTTTCTGAGGAATATTTCAGGTACATATTCAGTTATACTGGAAGCTGAATTAGACTTTACAGTGAAGGACAGTGTAGTTTCTTTGCTTCAAAATTAACGCTATTATCCTGCTGCTGTTAGATTTATTCTCGTTATTACATTGTGCTTTAACAACATAAAGAACAGATCGACGGAAGAACAGTTTCAGCATGTACAGAACTGTTATATCAGAATGCTCACACCAATGTTGTATTTATCATACCATCTACTTAGTGTAACATACTATAGAATAGCAATTATGAAAATTACACATAAATACTTACTGTTTCTTTAAAAGAGGAATTCAGCCAGCGGTTATTTACTACATTCTGTATAGATATTGGTGGATTTTCTAAATCTTCAAATGAATCCATTAATATGAAGTCCAGAACAACATCATAAAAATTCAGGTTTTTCACCTGTATAAAATCAGAATGTGGTCTAAGTAACTTAGTTTCTCTTTCAGCATTGGAATTTGACACGCACTGTATTCTAACTCTGTATTAACACAGAGATTTCTAATTGTTTTTAATGAACATTAAACATACATTGTCAGTAAAGGAGAAGTTAAAAAAAAAACAAAACATGCTTTCTGGTACTGAACCGCAGTTGTGGATGCCAGTTCTCTAAATCAGCAATATAAACAAAAAAGAGTTGCCTTTCCCACAATTCTAACTGTAAAAAATTATTTTTAGATGCTACAGTTTGCATAATTAGGGGTAAAAGCACTTTTCAGAAATTCGGACTTACTCCTCTAGCAGCAAGTTCCATTTCAGTATTATCCCAGTGATCTGTTTGTTCCAAAAAATATATCATTTCGTCAAAGACATCTTCAAATTTCTTTGGATTCTGTAAAGTAAAAGCAATGAGTATCAAGCAAACTTAACAAGAAAAATGGTTTATTTACACTGGAAAGTGAATTCTGATAGAACTTACATTAACAGTAAAACATTCATTAAAAAAAGCTTTTACCTTTCGTGCTCTCACAATTAAAGCAGACAAAATTTTTCTTCCACTTTCAGCAAGAAATATTCTGTTTGATGTTTCTGAAAGAATTACCTAGAAAAGATTTCAGAAAATATAGACACATTCATTCACAGTTTATACTAAATGACCTTAAACACTTCAGTTGAACTTAATAGAATTATAACCACTAGTATAGTAAGCAAGTTCCTAATAAGCCTTGCATGCAAAGGTTCCAAAGCTAATCCCAAAACTGGGGCTCCTCTGCAAATATGTCCCATTTTAGAACTACAGAAATGGAAAAGCAACAAGACAATATTTAATTACAGAATTAAATTATAAAAATGCTTGTACGAGTAGTGCATTAATAGTTTCAATGCCATGTACTTTAGGCTTAACAAGAGAAACAGACAAATCATTTTCCTTATTATTTACCTGAAAAGCTTGTCGAATACAATGAAGCTTAGCAAGAAAGTCACTGTCTCCTAGACATTCAAACATTTCAGTCCTATATAAAATAGAAAAGTTTTTAAAGACCATTACAAAAGAAGCACAAGAAAATTCAACTAAGTCTACCTTCTAGAAAAAAATACCTAGTACAAGTAACTTCTAAAAAATGAGTTCTATAGAGAATATTTAACTTTAATTCTTGCTTTTCTTGGAAATAAGTAAGTAGACATAAATCAATACCTTAACACTCGTGAATAAATTTTGCCTTCTTCTGCTAAGTGCATAGCTTCTTCATACAATGGGCAATGGCAAAGGGAATCTAGACCATACGTATTACGAATCTCTCTGTGCTCTGTAAGCTGAAAAAAAAATTGGTTTCAAGTTCATTAAAGAGCTTGCTAAAGTAATTTTTGTAAAGATAAAACATATTAAAGAAGTTTTCCCAATATTCTATTGAAAGATGTATCTTTTTCTGTATCTGCTTAAAGCAAAGGGGCAACACTCAACTAGTAAACAGAAGAGGAACACCACACCATTAACAAGACTGTTGCTTAATAACTTGTAAAATCTGAAAGCTACAGTTTCAGGTTTCAAGTTTCAAAAGTTTAACGAATAAAATGGAGGCAGTTTAGTTTTGTTTTTAATTTGCCTAGTTAAATCCAGTGGGTCTCAAAGCTGTTAAAAAACCCCAAAACGTCAGGACACGAAGTACAGAATGATTGCATCATGCAACTCTTTAGAAAGCTGGAAATAGTAACATTCTCCCACCCCTGTTTCTGTTTTGCTGGTAAATATGTCCGCTAGTTACCAAAGCATATTGTATGAAGCATGAGCATCCAGTATTTTACTACAGGCTCCCAAAAAGGTTTTCAATTCTGTAGTTATCATATAAGTTAACATGAACTCATAAACACTTTTATAGAAAAACAAACAAACAAACAAACAAGATTAAGAAATTAAAGCACATAAATAGTAGAGAGAACTCCTGTTTACAGGATATCATATTTAATCCACAAAACAATAGCTAGCTACAATTTCCACTACAAACATTACATCATATTATTAATGATCCAAAAAAAATTAGAGCCTCACACATCCTTCCAGTTTAGTTAATGACCAGAAAATGAATTCTAACTTTTTTTTTTAATCCAATTTTTTTTGTTTTGTTTTAATATATCCTGCATGGGGGAAACAAACCTGTGCTTCTAGGCTATAAAAACAGAGCCTAGAAACATCTTTAAAAATTAATTCTCACACTAATTGAACCATATAAAAACAGTTACCCTATATCTTAGAAAAATTAAAAAAAAATCAGATTAAAACATAACTTTACGTTAAACTTCCATTAAAATTTTCAAATAAATACATGCTGAGAAGTTTTTCCTATCACTGAGGACGTGCTGGCATGAGACTTCATACAGACATTAAGAAGTATGCTTCCAGCATGGCTTCTCCACAGACTTTAGTTGAGCTAATTACAACAACAGTTTGGCCAAGTAGGCTTGCCTGCTAAAGGGAAGAAGAGAAGCACGTGCCAATACCTATTTTTGTCCGTGTAAACATTTAAGCACATGAGTAAGTTACAGAGATTTCAGTACAGAGCTGGTGTTCTGGCACACGTCACACATTGTTAGATGGTATATATTTGCTGGAACTTACACTGATGTTTTGAATTGCTCGCACCAGTATCCTTTTACTGTAAGCAAATACATACAATTCCTTTCATAAAATTGTCGTGTTCCATTTTAAACTGATTTGTAGGGTAAAAAGAAATAAAATCTGCATTCCTATACAGATTTCTATAGAGTTTTCAAATTGAGACTCAAGTGATGAGACGATAGCTAGGGAATAAGTGAAGGAATAAAAGTTTTAGGGTCAGCAAAATGTTATATTTAAACAAGTAATGTACACTTTCAGAATTCATCTAGCTTGAAAGTATTTCCATTTTAAAAGCATGCAATTGTTAATCAGTTGTTTGGAAGAAAATAAGAATATAAGCTGACTTCCTAAAAAAGATTTACAGGTATTATTTTGTTCCAATTTAACAATATTGATCACAGCACCAACTTGTGTTTTGGATTTGCTAATTCAGAAAGCCCACCTGAACATTTATGTTCTTATTAAACAAAGGAAGCCACACAGGTTTTAGTTGAAAATATATAGGAAGGAATCATTTAACCAACTGGAAGAAACAGGAACATACTGATTTCTTTCTGCATATAGAGACACACACACACGCACACTTATATATACACACACGTATATATAGTGTAATAGTTAGAACAGGTATAAACAAGACCAAGCAAAAAAAATCTTTACTTCAGAATTTGTTTTTTTACATTATGGTTAAGGAAGTAATAACTGTAGAACAATATATGCTTATTTTCCAAAATAAAGACCAAATTAGAACACAAATAAGTATACTAATTTATTTCTTACCTAATCCAGCTATTATTGAAGCCACAAACCATTCCATTTACTTTATTTCATTATTATTGCAAAGCATAAGAAAAAACAGGTTGTGAACACATGAGCACTTTGTAAACAGCTACCCCTCTCTTGGAGGTTATAGTTTCTGTGGTAAAAGGGATTGTATTAAATTTCTGTAGTGAACTTTAGGCAAATCACCTTCTTCAGATGTTTAGGCAAACTGAGTGACTGTGACTGAATTAGGACTAGTGTGATTTCTACAGTTAGATGCAGGTGATCTCCATCTGCTGCTAGGCAGCCTGAGATGATAACATCTGTAGCACATGAAGATGCCTGGTCATAGCCTTTGTGGTTACAGATCAGCATAGATTGTGATAGCTGGGAGTTGGGTGAGGCCCTTGATTATAATTAGTTGTTTTTTGTTTTTTTTTTAATTCCTCTCATGCTAGCAGATGAAATAAAATAGCTGTGTTACTGTTGTAATGTGTATTATTGAGCTCAAATGAGGAAAGCAGTTAAATCGACCAGCTACTAAGCAGGACAGAAGTATAAAAGTATTCTTCCGCTGAGAAGACAGTTTTGATTACAGACTGACGTTAGTTCCAACCAATCACATTTGCAAAGGGGGTGCAAATTCCTCTATCTCTGATTTCTCTTTGCATGCAAAAAGAGGAGAGAGGGAAAAACAAAACAAACTGAAAACCAGAAAATAAAATGACCTCTAAGTTTAACTAAAAAAGGTGATTTCCAGACAAGCTCTGAAGCTGCATCGTAATCGTCCTGGAGTCATCATGGATTTTCTTTTGATGATTCAAAATAAAATTAGTTGAAGATGCTCCAAACACCCATCCACATTTCTAACATAGCAGAGTTCAGCTATTAGAAGAACAGACAAATCATATACAAAGTTTAACAACATGCAGAGCATACAACATTCTCGATGTAAGAACTTTGCAAGTTGACATCAAAGGGAAAATCAAACTCTTTCTTATAAAAGTCTCCAAGGACTTGTTACCTTTGTGAAAAAAGGTGGAGAGAAAGGTCAGTTTTAAATGAGATGGCCCACCGTAACTACCTTATAGGAATTGGCATGCATTTGTGACATGTATTCGTGTACCTGCTTTTTACCCTGCTATGTACCCCTATGCACCACGTAACTTTCCTCAACAGTGGTTCAGTATTTATCAGAAGTTAGCAGAAAGCCCCAGCATCCCAAATCTTGTCATCACAGGTAAGTTGGAGTCTTGTATGCTCCTCGAGTCCTTTCTTGCCACTCTGTAGCAACCACTTCTTTGCACAGGCACTGCCATTTTGAAACTCTTAACACACCACTACGGATGAAAAAGTGCTCCATGCACAGCTACCAAAAGTGCTGATAGTTGTAACACAGAGGTTGTGACGGTAGACCTGATGTGCCAGCGTCTAAATGTGTGCTATTTCCTCAGTGCCATTACAGTGGGATTACATGAAGAAGAATATGAAAATGCAGACAAAGAAAAGACAGAAAGAGGAATCACCCTATAGCAGCAATCTAATCTTGTAATGCTTTATTTCTGTCCATTCAAGGCTTAAGGAGGAGACAGTAGCTGTTGGTGGTCACTGCACAGGACATTTATAATGACCTGCAGTGGATACCTATCTTCACTGTGTTGAAATAATATGTACATCTTCAAAACCCCAAAGCTTATAGTGTCTCTACATAGTGCTGCAAAGCAGCCTCTGGAGATTACTACATGGAGTGGTTTTGTTCTGATGCTAATCACTTTTCTGGGGACAGTTCAGCTTTAAGGCTGCATCTGCTAGTAAAGAGATGCTGACACCATTGTGGTAAAGCATCAAACCTCTGGAACTTGCAGTAATTTTTAAGCCTGGGATTCCCTGACAGCTCTAATCTAATGAATAGACTCAGTACTCTTATTTGCCACTCACAAGCTGTTTCTTAATAAGTAGAAAACATTCTCAGCTGTGCATCAAGACCTGGCTGATTACCAAAATAACAACCTACATGAATGTAACAAAAATAAACAATGCCAGACCTTTTAGGAATTCTTGCTTGCTCCCCCTAATAAAAAGGTCAACTCACTGACACAGTCAGCATTCCTTCCATTCCAAGAAACTATGCTTGTCCTATATTAAAAAGGCTAATCATGATCTCTTTCTCTGGGTATCTTTATCTTTTAAAATTTTGTTGGTTTGTTTTGTTGTTGTTGTTGTTTGTTTTTTTTTAACATAAGTAGCTGCAGGGTGAGTGTGAAACATGTTTTGGGAGTTGGAAGATGTCATAATTACTAACTAAAACATGTGAGATGGTACTTTAATAAACCGAAATGATAAAGTGGTGCATTTTCCCTAATACCTGGAAGAAAACAGGAAGGAAGTTCAGGTATTTTCAGGAACTCCTTCTAACTTTTATATATTACTTTGAAGAAAAGACATTTAGAACATGATTTTATCTGAATTACTGCTGCAACTTTATTGATTTTAAGCCTAGTGAAGAATGTGAATTTACTACATTGTGTGTATCAGTGGTAGTACTACTGCTTGCCAGGTAGAATAATCCTAGGCTATGTGCTGTGTCTGGTACATAGGTTTTAGCCTACATAACAACTACATGGAGGTATTATAGTACAAAAATTAGTTCAGTGCTAATGTATGGGATTTGTTACAAATGTTACATACATTTCCTAAGAATTAAAACCTGTATAATATGAGCAGTCAGCATATAGGAACACACTGGCTATTAGATGAAAGTCCTCCTTGTCCTAGAAGTGAAAACATTTAATATACTATACAAATACCATGTGTAGCTAAGGTTTCTGTTAGAGGACAAGGATCAACTCCAGATTTTTTGTATTTTTTTATTATTTTTTAAAGCTTTTAGAGCACCATTTAATGACTTGTTGGCCTGAGTTTTCCTATTCATAGCCATAAAGTAAGCAACCACAGTTGTCCTTGGAGGGAATCAAAGGAATCTGGTTCCCATTGACCACTCTTCATTGCCACATGGAAAACTTTTCCCTACAATGGAATCTTTTTAACTGGGGCTACATCTATTAGGATGCAGAGGACAAATAATGAGGGAAAAACCCAATCAACCCAACACAAATGAAGCATGAAGTTAGAGGAATTTGTTAGAGAGGACATAGGAAGGGGAGGTGTTTCTCAGAGTGGAACAGAACTTTTCTGTTGCCTACACCACCATCAACGTTTCTTGAGCGGTGGAAAGCAGCTGATGATGATATAAATAGACAAGCTTGATTACTGCATAACATGTTACACTGGTCACCATGAAATCTCTTGAGATTGACGAAAGTGGTAAGCAGTGGTTAGTGGCACTTCAGGTACAGGTTCTTCAGAGAAATAGTATTACTGTTAACAGAATGAAAGACTTCAGGGATGAATTTTTTCCTCTCTTTCTCCATGTTTTAAGACTATAAATAAGAGGCACCTCCACACCCCATTGAAGTTATTAGAATAGGGAGCTCCTTACAGTTTGCTACCAAGGGCATGCAGACTGCAGGACTGCTGTACTACATTTGTTTTTGAAGTAAGACGGTAATGCATGTCAAATTGGACAGATGATGTGAACATGGAGGAAGTGACCAGGATGAAAACAGTAACGCCTGAGAAGATCAGATTAGTGATTATGGTCACACTTCTGAAGATAGTCAGAATTCAGGAGGGCATGTCTCTGATTTTTGTGATGAAACAGGAAAAAAACCAAACCAAACACCTCACAAATGCCATAGGAACATACCTTCCTAGTACTTGCCAACATTATTCCCTCTGGTATTCCCTATTTCGGGAAAGGAATAAAACATCTATTTGGAAACCAGGAAAAAGGTAACCCTACCTTTCAGTGACAGGGCTCTTTTTGAGCACTTTCTGAACCTAAAATTCAATTTCAGTCACTTTGAAGGTTTTGGTGCCATATACAAATAATTATAGGCACACAGAAACTGGTGCTCTTACCCTGTTATCAAAGCCTTTTGCTTCTTGCACTGTTTTGGTTTAATAGATTTGAACTGAGAAAAAAAGACAACCTTAGTAAAAGAATTACTGATAAAAAAAAAGGAGGGGGGGGAAGGGCAGCTAAGACTTTATCTACAAGACTAAAAAATCTCCTAAGCTTTGGACTGAGTTAGCATTTTAATAAAGAAAGCAAAGTTTATTTGATAATAGAACTACAGATTCAGTTCTAGTCAAGATATGAAAATAAGACATGATAAATGCATGTGCACTGACAACAGAGAGGCAGCGAGGAAGCTCACTGTCAGGGAGAGCAGGAATGAGCTTCTATTGGACAGATGGAAAAGAAGCCAGGAGAGGATGGAGGCCTTTACTGGCACACTCACTGCTGTATTCTTGCCAAAGGTGGTAGCTATTTTGATTGCACAGTGAGATAGCAAGAATATGAAAAGGATATTAAACCTCATAAACACAAGATGATGGTAGATAGTCTTAAATGGGGAAGAAAATACCATTATTTAATCACAGTATACAGTATCAATAACTTAATTATGGCAAATGGTTGTGCTTACCATCCCTTCTGCAGTGCTTCTGAGAGCCTGTGTTTAGGAATAGAACTCTATCTGGGCTTGGAGATGGCAACTGTCTAAATCATCTTTATAAGGATTCAGGCACCTGCGTATTGTAGGTGTCCAGACTGGCACAATTCTGTATGAGAAGTCATCACGTGCATGATCCTCAGCATCCTCTTGATTATCAGCCACAGCCAAGATGAAGTTTTGGCATACCCTACTGCTTTCCTGTAGAGCTCATCAAAAGGGCACATGATTTAAACTCTGCCAACTGTCCCAGTTTGTACAGTTCTTTTCTTGAAAGCCATCTCCCTATGTTTTCTCCTAATATAGCATAACATTCTTGTTGCCTCCTAAGCAGTATCCCTATCAATTTCCATCAGAACATCTATGTCTTGTTTTAGATTCCCTGTATCTTTGCTGTTATCTCTCCTGAGGGCAGTGAACTAAATTTGACTTGACTGTGTGTCAGCACTGAAACATGGAAAGAGCTTCCAGTCTCTAAAACCAGAGTCACACAAAACGCTTAGTCCTGCTCCTTGGGACAGGATACAATGTAGAAGGAAGATGAGTAACTGTCAACATACAGCTTGTAGTATGATGTGACCACAAAAAATGCTGCTACTTTGTAATTTCCTAGAAGGTAAAATTAGGAATGATTGCAGTTGGGCAAAAGTCATACAACACTTACATGAATTTCAGATTTTAAAACTTTGCTAAACATTTCTATTAGCACACAGAATTTAGGATAGTTACTAAAATTATAACTGCAATCAGGGAGCCATAGGACAAAAGAAAACTGCCTATTTGCCCATTAGCTAAGACAAATCCAAAGCTGGAAAAGCCTCGAACCTCTTAGCCTGAAATATTCCACTTTTTTGCAAGTACAAGAATAACAAAATGAAAGAAGCAGATAAGCAAGAAGCTTACCTGACATCATCGTGTCAAGAATAAAAAAAAATAATGTAAAAAAAAAAGTCAATTCTAATCCAGTTACATCAAGGTGATCACTGTTCTCTACTAATAGCTGAAACACACTGAAAAGTAGTTATTACTCCTTCTCATTGCCATAGTTATTTGCAGTACTAATTTAAAGCATTTCCCCCTCCAGAGGATGGACAAAACTTTACATTAAGGTAACACTATATTCTTAAGAGAACCACTTCACAGCTTTATTTTACGTGCACCACAGAATGGTGCCCCAACAGCTACTACTAGAGAGCTAACTGGTCCTGTACTTTAAGCCTAGTGGCTCATATTTAATCCAGAATTTTGATGGTATTCTGATTTGAACACCAAACTTCAAGTTGTTTATGGCTTTGTTAATCTTCAGGACTCCTAACAGCTGAGAATTTTAACAGATTCTCCAATAAAATCTGAGAAAGAAGATCAGAGATCTTGTTCTATTGGCAAAGGCTAGAACAGCTAGAAAGCAAGAGAAAAATTTTTGTAACTTTGTTCTGGAAGGAAGAGTTGATAGAAGTGGCCGCAAGGTATCAAAATGAGGAGAACATTTTCAGGATATATAAAGACAATTCTGTTGCCAGTTCTGACTCAAGTATTTCTTTAGACAACCACCACTGAGGTGGATACATTGTGGGGTTTTGTTTGTGGGTTTTTGTTTTGTTTTGTGTTTTATTTTTAAGTAAAGAAAGACAAATGAGCATAATGGATTGTTCCCATCTTCACATATTGCAAAAGCACTAGGAAAGTTCATGGATGGGGGTGGGGAGAAAAAGGAAAGTACAAAGTGTAAAAACTATAATGTTTTACAGCTTCTGTCAAGAGGTGACAGAGTTGAAGCAAGCTTGAATTGTGGTCTTGTCCAAATTACAGGAAAGAGTAACCAGTCTCTATAGACACAGTCTTCGTTAGGAATGAACGCTAGGCATGCCATCACAACTTAATAGGAATTACTAAATCAAGACAATCACAGTTTAATGTGAATTACTAAATCAAGGTAATTGTATAATGGAAAAACAAACCACACAATCAACAGTCAAAAGATAATTGCAAAGAATGTGTGCAATTCTCTTTACAACTGAGTTTAGTAGCTTAGTTGTAGTGCATACACGACAGCAATATCTAACACTGAATGTATCTATTGAGATCAATTGCCTTTCCTGTAATTTGGAGAAGAGTGCTATTCAAGATCACTTCAGCTCCTGAGAGACTATAAAAGGAGATATTCCTCATTCAAATAAGTGTGTCGCTGTGTATAAAATTCTGTAAATACTTCAAGGGAGCTGTAGCAGATTTCAGGTAATAGGCAATGCCCTGATATCCAAAGATTATTTCCTTTGTGTTCTTATCCAAGAAGATTAGGGCAAGTTAGATGAAGTACATTATTATTATGCATGGAGCACACTAAAATAGGTACCTGTCAATTTCTAATAATTTCCTCTCAAAAAAAGACACAGCCTTCTTCATACATCTTTATATTATAGTAAGGGAATAGGAAAAAACAGGTAATAGAAAAATGCAATTCATAGTGAAAAGAACTACTATAGCCTCAATTGATTGTGCTGCTTCACTCATGAAAATCAGATATATTTTTCAAAAGCAACTTCTTTTTAGGAGGAGTTGGGGAAACATTCTGCCAGTGCACAAAAAAAATTAAAATATAATAAGCAAATTGATCCCAACTTCATTACTTTAACTACTAAGAAGCTGGTTACAACTAAGGAAGGAAAGCTCCATTTTGTCTCCATAAGAGAAACAGACTTTGCTTAGAATAATCAGCAAAAAATAAAATTCTTCTGTTCACTGTTCAAATAGATCAATGAATCTTTAAAGAAGCAATCTTAAAGAGTCTTACCTCAGCTGTGGAAACAAAGGAGTCTGTTGATGCAATGCTTAATGTATCTCGAAGGCAGAAATCATCCGTATTATCCTTTACAGTAACGTCTGTATTTTTATCTTTTAAAAAAACACAAACAAAACACAAAACTGATTATCAGACCATCAGAAAATTCCATTTAAGTCTTGAAAGTGTGTTTCATGTATACTTTAATGTAGTACTTCATTTGGAAGGCACAACATTGTACTATGAGAGTAAATCTTCCTATGACTTGCTAACATATATAAAGTGACTGTATTTTTCTGTCTTTAAAGTGGATTTGCAAATATCATCTGCAATGCAGAGAGAGAAAAAAACCAATATTTCCCCAGGTATTTTGCATTTTATTTGATAGACTTCTAAAGATCTCTCTAAAGATATTACTTTGCTATATTGATCTAAATCATCTGTTAAGTTTTTTAACTTGGCTGCGTTATACAACAAATGCTCAATGTTTTAGTAACCAAGAAATACTGTTCTAAATAAAAAGCCATTAATAAAAAACAGGTTTCAGCTTCACTTGAATTTATTTCATTTTCTACTTCTCATGTCTTTTGTCACTTGCTGGTTCTTCAGGAGAGCAAATGAAGTTTTTAACCTTCTCTGTATCCTCTTTCTCCAACAAGCTTTTCCATAGAAACAACACATCCAGAAGCATTTCCTATAGTACTAGAATTCTTAATGCCTTTAAAAAAACATGATATGTTTAAAATCACCTCCAATACAGTTTCTCTCAGTTTTCCTTTATTTTATTCTCTGATTTCAGCTGTTGCACATATTACTACCATACATGGTTTTGTTTTCACCATACAGAGACACCTTCACAGGATTAAAATCGTAAGTCAGTAAATCAGACTTTGGTTTGATGTGCCTCATACTACATTCTCAGTAGAGCGAAGGCATTTATTTTAGGTTACTTTACCTTCAGACATTACTGTGTTGCTAAAAGTCTGTTTTATTTCCAACAGTCAGCAGCAACCAGCTACCCAATGTCATCCAGATCTGTTGCTACGGCAATACTTCTTAAAAAACACCATTACATAGCAAAGTGGCCAAATGCCAATATACTGGAATGGTTTACTCATCAATTGAAATGCTACAAATCCACATAACTATTATTTCGGTGGTTGTTATGGTTTTATTAGTTACGGACTTGGAATGACAGCTCAAAAATTGCACATAACAAGAAATATCTCTTTGAGACTAATCACTGAGGGAAAAAATTATTAAAAGTTTGGACTAAGATTTTACTAGATTGAGTTAGGCAGATTCCAACTTGTAATCACAACTTCACCAATATTCATATGAAACTCTGACTTTTTCAGATCATTCTTAATAGTTTGTTCTTTTTTCTGACCTCTTAAAACCAAGAGAAAAAGTACAGCAACATCCAAGTTGGTTGAGAAACAATCACATACTGGAATTTGAAGAGCTGGAACAGAAAACTAAACTGTGGTTTGTAAAGCATTTGCTTGAGGTCTGGTAAGAGCAGACGGGTAACATGATGTTTCATGATATTTCTAGCTCATAATTTGCATTAAACCCCCTCTAATATGACATTAAATGATTTTCTAATAAACTTCTTTCACATAAGCAGTTGCTGAAACTGCAATAATACTGTTACACATAGGGTAGTACAGAGACATATAGCCTGGTTGCAGATTTTTCCACTGAACCTCTCCTTTTGGCTAAGTTCCTTTCCATAATAAATATGCAATTAAAACAAAAGTTTCTACATGTCACAGTTAAAAAAGCCCTCTAGCACCTGGTTCAGGTGCAATCCAAAGAAATACTCTTTTCCTGATCCTCCCAGTCTGCAGACAACTTGCAACACTTCATGAAAAATAAACAGCTATATTTGTAAGTAGCAATGCAAATTACAAACTCATACAAGAATAAAGCCTGGACCATACTGATAAAGATCTTACTGATGGCTTTAATGGAGATGCTAAGGTAAGGACTCAACTCTTCCACCCAAGAATGTCTCCACCACCCTCACAGGGAAGTCCCCACTATACCATGGACTGAAGCATCAAAGCCTCTGGATATCCTCTGATAATTACTGTGCTGTTGTCGTTACATATGAGTTTATAGCTCAATAATAACAACATATCCCCAAACTGACACTGAAGTATTTAACACTGGGCTATGTGATTGATTACATATAAATGGGAATCATGCTATTTAACCAGAATTTATTCTGCATATATGTAAAAAAATAATTGGTGTAAATGAACAAACCACAGACTTTCCAGCCCAGCATACCACAGAATCAGAGGTTCTTCTGTAGAGTTTGCATCCACCCTACTACAGATTACATGAAGCTCTACAGATACTAAGATTTGAATACATCTATATTTGCTGAATAAGTCATAATTCCAAGTTTTCTAATATGGGCCTAAAACAGTCACCTAGCCAGTATGTTTTTAACATGTTAGTTGACTATGGAATATCTGTGTTTTCACTCAAAGAAAATTCTCATTGCTACAAAAAAGGAACAAAATTTGCATGTTATGACAAAAAAAATTGATTGAAAAAAGGTTGGCAATCCTGAGTGAAATAATAACTTTGGCAAGTGATACGTGCATACAAAGCACAGCCTCCCCAAAGAAAACAAAACAGTCCTGTCAGCTATTTCTGACTTTCTGGCCACCGCCACCCTAACACCCTAAAATATACTTAGCCAAGCAGATGCTTAGCAATACCCACACTGTGCAAAGAGCACATTATTATGAAAATGTTAGGGTAAAAATTCAGCTACAGCTGGAGTACATGCCATACAAGAACCAGGAGAACATTCTTAGACACAAGAATATGAAAAAAAGAGACAGCAGCACAATGAGACTCCCGGAATGAACAGCTGCAAGAAGAACCCACCCACCAGCCGCTGCAACTGCTCGTACAGTCATACGCTAGTTCTCATGTAGTCTAATACCTTCAGGAAAGAAATACTAGTGATTATGTGAGCTTCAAATGTACTTTACTTAGCTGAGAAGCCAGGGAGTTATTTTGGGTTCATTTATATTTGTAGAGAGGATGAAGTAGAGTTTCAGACATGACACTGACAACAATAATTGCCATCAAGACTCTTGGTTGTAGCGCCTTAGAATGCATACATGGTCCTAAAGTTAGATTAAGGGTATTAAAAATGCTAAGAATATGGAGTATTGCTAAGCTTATGAAATTAATCCTAGCTTTCTAAGATTTTGCAAACAACTATCTACTTGAAATTAAGCAGGTTAAAAAACACCCAAACCAGAACAAAACTACTTTTACACCTATTCACAGAGTACTAATCTAGAATTTTTATTTGTCTTTGCTCTGGTAGATTTGTGTGGTAAGAGAGACCACAAAACCAACACTCTAAACTCTCAGAGCAAAATCTGACCTTAGAGATGGAACTGCACACAAATTAACTTTTTAGCATTCAATTGGGAAGTATTCAGTGTCAGATAGCGTTTTAAAATTCTGAAAACTGTTTATATGCTATCTTCCCTCCAACCCTGAATGAAACATGGCGTGAGTTTGCAAGTGAGTTTGGCACTTACGTGCAACAGTTAAAAAAGGAAAGCACTTACCCACTGGCAAAGAACTCACTGGGAGTTCAGGAATTTTGTTCTGAGTGCCACTGTTAAAGCCATGGTTTCCTTTTCTCCCCTGCCCTCCCACTTCAGCAGAACATCAGTGCAGTAATACATCACAAGCAGGAAAGCAGGATGGAAAGGAGAGACTTGACAGACTCCAAAGAGGAGAAAACCTTGCAAAGGAATCCACTTATGAAAAGTGAGGGTACCCCAAAAGTAGCAGGGTCCCAGTGTTCTGCCACGCTACCCACACAGCCATGTGCTGCGTGCTAATCAGCCCCCTTAGATGTGTGGCTTCATGCCTGGACAAAGGAATTACAATAATCAAGTTCAGAGAGCACAGAAGCATGAATTACTACATAATTCAGTTTTAAAAGAATGTATGACAGTCTTCTAGCTAGTCACAAGCAGCACAGTGGTTTGTCACCACTGTCGCTGAAGCATCCAAAAGCAGCTTTATTTACATTTATAAATAGTAACACTGAGAGTGTTGACTGACTATTCATTAAAAAATCATCAGTCCTACCAAGTAGCTACTAATATATTACATGAAGTCTTACAGGATGCACCTAGAAAGTAGTGAATTTTACTTCATGTCATATTTACAAAAAGAAAACAATCCCAACCTTCAGCTGGCACTTTCTGCTGTGACTGGTCATATAGCAACAATTTAAAAAAGACAAGCCAAGAACAGAGCAGGGTGCCCAGACAGACCATTCTGGATTGAACAGATATTGTTAAATTATGTGTTTACATTCACCAATAACACAAATATCTGAGTTCAAGCAAGTGCCTATAGCTAGAGGCAACTCACCTCATTGTATATAAACAAAGTTGTTACTGACCAGCATAAAAATATATTTCAGGTCAGGGTCTTTTAAAAAGAATCTTGTACTCCACTGGTGTGTCAGCATGTATCCCAAGTTAAAACATGTCTTATTGTTCTTTGTTGGGACCGCTCTCATGCAAAGGGGAGCGACAGACTCCTTTAAAAAACCAAAACAACACTCCTCTCACCCCAACCAAACCCACAAAAAGACACTCCAGTGCTGTACGATCATCCAGCCTGGCTGTTGGCACATGCTCACACCTCCAGCAGACCCCTCTTGTGAACACACAGCTTCTGCTCACCAGTATTTGACTAGGAACTCAGCAACCAAAGCAGTGGTTTAATGGAAAGGAACAACTGAGGAAAACTGAGTATGGGACAGCACCACGTACTTAGTATTTGCAATTTTACCTTCCTCCTAGTACTCACAGACTTGTCAAGGTAAGCTTTGGCTGAGCTAACTGCTGAGCCTTCAAATTACATCCTTAACAAATACCTTAGTAGTTTTCACGCAGAGAATAATCTTCTACTTTTGTGCAAACAGAATGTCAAATCTTACTTCCTCAGTAAAAGATGACTCAACAGAGCTTTCATAATCGTTTCCAAGTACAGCTATAATCTTCAAGGTCCACATAAAAGCCTACCACTACAATACTCTCAAACAGGTATAAAAAGGTCCATTTTCCAACACACTGGATGCTCACCTAATTATCATTATGCAAAATACAAGATTTTTTCATTCACACTGTGTTCTGTATTTATTAGTTTGACATTATTCTTAAGACAAAAGGAGTCCAGCTGATTAAAAGCTGAATTAAAAGCATGTGTATAGATGACAGAAAAAGATTCTTCATGCTTAAATATAAGTAAGTAGAGAATGCCTATAAAAACTGAATAGTACAATCCATTAAGTTTACATAGATAAGCAATAAAATCCACCTGAAAACTGACATGTACTGATTTGCAATATTTGTCATCTGGAAAAAGATGCAACTTGCCTAAAAATAACCTTACAATCTTCAAGAGACTTTCCACATACTTTGGAAAGCAATAATAGCAATTTCTGCAATGATTATAATAATTTGGTTTGTCCATACAATTACATTATCTGCTGAACACTTGTTCAATGATGTATAAACCAAAACAACATGGCTACTGCTCTTGTATTCTAAAACAGTAAAATCAAGGACCTTGAATGCTCTTATCTAGCACAAAATGTTTGTGCATAAGTAATCATTTTAGTCTCTCCAAATAAACCCCAAATATACCTAAGAAAGGAATTTAGGTATAATTTATTTCCTGTAATCCATAGACACAGGTACATTAAATAACTCAGGAGTATTAGGAAATACTCTATAGTTTTGATATTCTGGAATGATGATAAATCAAATTATTATTTCAAGATTTAAATCTGCTAAACAACTTTGATAAATTTGATAACTGCATTGATATTTTCTGATAGTTGCAGGGTTTTTTAGGTAAAAAAAAAAATTATCAAAAGGCTAGAAATAGCATTTTGTTGTAGAAAATGTGACCTGTGAAAGGTGTCCCTGAATCATTGTGGCATGCTTTATCATAAAACCAAAATCTGAAAATACAAAGACCTCACCATGAGGTATTCTGCAATTCAAATCTCAAGGAAAAAGCAAAGTAAGCACACATGGTACTAGATTGCTGAAATCCGAATTTTAAGAAAATAAAGCACATCTAATGTGTATTTTATAACCTGAACTAACATATCATATGTGCTGACAGCTGAGAAACCAGCTTAATAAACACAAAATAAATGCATGCATATGTTCACTTCCCTAGTTCTCTGCTTGACATAGACATACGATACTGAAAGAAATTTGAGATGTATATCCTGTGCAAACTACGCATCACTGGTAGGTCTCTCCCTAACATACAGCTTTTCATTTCTTTGAAAATGTAAACTTTGATTATTCATAACTGCACCTTACACAGGGTTACAGTTTTCTGCAACTTCTATTCTTTACCTTGAAGCTAAAAATCAGTGGATCTTCCTTGATTTTAAGCTTTAAATCCCTATCCTTTACAGAAGAATTTGATTTCTGACCACACTCCTGTTTTCAAGTCTAATAGTTAACAGTTTCTGTACTCGTATTTGATTTGAGAGAGAAGATTTGGCAATCAAGTTTGCTCATCTGTCTAATCTGGATAGACTCTATTTAGATGGATGTGCAACACAAAGTTGTCACTGGTTCCTCTTCACAGGTGTTGTCCATTCTCCTATAGTTCAGAAAGCATCACATCTATTTCGTCCACAGCAAAGTCTAGTTTGAATTCCAGTGCTGCTTATTTTAAAACGTAGGCTGTCCACTGGGGATTTATAGCACAGCACTGTGAAAACTGCCAGATACCTTAGTCATCAGATTCGAACGTCACTGCCTTTTCTTAGTTCTTCACATCCTAAAAACAAGCGCAACCTACCACTATTTTTGCACAGACACTTTCTAGCAACAATGGAACGGTCTGTTCAACCACATTCGGTGTGATAGCACGTTAACTCATTGTGATGCAGAGTAGATTCAAAATGCAATGTAATCTTTACAGGAGAAGGAAGTACAAGCTTAAATTTGAGGCTTACGCATCTAGAATTAGCTCCTTTAATACTTTTCCTACCCCAGAGACCTCCATGAGCAGGTTCGGTAGGAAAGTTCTCACCAGACTTGAGAGAGGAGTCTCAAAAGTAAGTGAACTTCTCCCTGCAGCCTCAGTTCTACTATGCCTATGTAAATCGACTGAAATCAGTGGGTATTTAAAGCAAGATATTTACACAATTGCATTACTAGCAGTATGCCTTGCTTCTTTCCAAGGCAGTTCACTGCCACCTCCTTGGCTTTCCCACCATGCACCTCTTGGTAGAAGAGCAGATAGTAGCACACTCAGTGATGAAAAAGGACAAGAATAACCAGCAACTGTTGCTCAGCTCCTGAAACTTGTTGCTTTATAAAGCTTCCTAATTTGTTATATAAAAAGGGATAGAGTAAACAGTTTGGTATGCTAGCATATAGACTATTTTGATGGACACAGCACAAGGGTATGGGATGATCCACCATGCTCTCTTCAAAGCAAGATTTTTAAAAACAAGATTGCTGGAAAGGTTTTTCTTTAGCCAGTATATTATGCTTCAGGGATGTTGACATTTCAAAGCAAGTGAGACAGACTGATAAAAGGAACACACATATTCATTTGTTCTTCCATTAAAAGAAAAATATATTGTGCAGCAGTTGGTAATTCCACTTACATGTATGAAGACAGTATCAGAAAAGAAAGATTGATACCTTTCTATCCCCAGAATTAAGAGAAAGACAGAACCAACTATATAATTGATGATGCTCAGTGAAATAAATATCAGAAGATGCAAATATATATATATTTGATTTGGACTAACATTCAGATTCTGTATTCAGAAGGGAGATGCTAACATATTTGACACAGATAAACTCTGCAGGGACAGCATAATAATCTTACTCTTCACTTGAATTTCAGGGCAGAACTGCCTTAAAGAATTCTGCAGGCTCCAGTGAAGCTGCTCCGGCTTCTGCAAAACCAGCTGCACACTGCATATAGTTTAAGAACCTAAATTAGCAAGACACATGCTTAACTGTAAACAATAAGACACACAGAATATCTTAAGTGCCCTACTGATTGGGGCCTGCTTGCATTCCACTTGCCCTTGCCCAACCTCCCCCCTCCCCGCCCCCCAGCCTGAGAGGAGGAAAGAATGAGATAAGAATCCTTATAAATTGTATTGAGTGAAGAGTTCTTCCTCTGGACCTTTAGTTTACTAAATAACACCAGTTATCAAGCTTAAATTAAAAATAAATTAATAACACTATAAGGTTGCTAAATGCATTAGTAACAACATATTAATACTCAAATTATAATGTAAGTAATGATTAGTGCAACCTGACCCTGGAAAATAGCTTGACACTGCTTAGCAACTACTCAAATAGATGTAGTTAAAGTTGCTATCTAGTCAATATATTAGTTATCTGAGGTAAAGTAGAATAAAGCAAAGCTTGAATAATAAAGAATGTACATAAGTTTAGGCTATCTGGAAATATGCATATGTTTACCTTTAAATACTTGCAGCATATCTGCATGTAGAACAAGGGCAGCTTTAAATAGCAGTAAAGAGAATAAACACTGGCGTGATCGACATGTGCTCTTGAATCAGCTACACTACAGCACTTTGCTACAAACAGGATTACTAGGTAAAGTGGGACGCTGTGGACAGACCAGATATCCTACAAAAAAAAAAAATCAGAGAATTGGCAGTAATTTATTTAAAAAAAAAAGTTTAGCTTGAGCTATCAAAAGGGAAATAAAACACATCTCAAACCCAGTTAATTACTAAAACCATTACAAAAAATTAACTGTATAAATACATGCATGAGAAAAAATGACACATAAATAATAAATTTTACTCCCTCTGTTGTTACTGTTCACAGAACCTTTTTCTACAACTTTCCACAAAAATAGATTTACTCCCTCATATAGGTTCCATTTTGAAACATTTCAAGCTGAAACAAAAGTTTAAGAAAATTGTAAGATATAAAAAGGCCTTTAGGAATGAAATGCTTACACAAGCTACTTCAGCCTCCCAGCTAAAGGGTAAACAATTAAAAAAACCCCCAACCTACAAACTAGATGCCTGGTAAATAAATGTGTATCACTGTAGCGATGGGGTATGACTAGTGCTAAATAGCAAGCCCAGTAAACAGCAACCGTTGAAGACTGTGCTATGCGGATACACTACAACCATTTATGCCAGGCTGATGGCTCAGAGCCTTTGACTTAAACAGCAGCAAGATTTAAACATAGTAGGCCCATCAGCTAGGAAAATTGTATATGTGTGCACACATGCAAAAGCTAACAATGTTTTCATTTTAAACTTCTGTATTCTATTTCTTTTCAAGGGCTTATCTATTTTAACCCCAATTGAACTACTGAATTAATAAAGGAACTATAGTGCACAGAGCTGCATTTGCTGACTTGATACATGTCTGTCAATATTGCATTTTCATAGTGTGCTCAAAAGCAAACAGAAAAGCTCAAAATGTTGTTTCTGCACTTTCAAGATTAAGCTACCAAGCTAAGAGAGCTGATTACTTTTGAAGTCTTTTCAAACTCTAAACTATCACTGTCTATATCTCTCCCACCCTATTCTGGCTCTCCTTCCTTCATTTTGTCCAAGAACATTTCAGACAAGCCTCTCAAAAATAGACTTTAATGCAAGAATAAATTGTTTTAGTAGAAGTCCTAAAACAGGAATTAGCTCTATGGGCCAAAACATGTTCTTGATCATCAGTTTACATAACCTCACACGGCGATACTCCAGCCAGAAAAATAAACACTTATTCCGCCGTCACTACTTGCCATCTGTCTGGTATGATTTTTCCCACCTCTGGAACTTTTATACTCACAATGTATATAAACAGATAGAAGTTAAGTGTATATACATCCTTTTTAGTAAGAAAAAGAATTTGTAAACTAAAACTTGTTAAGAATATACCACAAAAATATGTGAGAGGGGGGAAAAAAAAAGCAACTTCCTGCCTTTGGAAGGCTGTTTCCACTTATTTCATACATATTCCATACACCACTTTTCAAAAGTGTTCAAAATGAAGGCAAGTGGTTATTAAATCAAGCCCTGGTGTGTGGGGAAAATGATCACTTCTCTTTACATGAAAAGAAGGTAAATGCGTACTTTTTATGAAAGGTTTAAGAAGAAATGAAGCTATTGACTAAAACTAAGCATGAGAATGGCCAACAAAAAGAGATGCTAAGGAAACACTCAAAAAAATATGCCTTTAAAGTAGTGTTAGTCACGTGCATTTGCTGTTGTGGGGGAAGCGATAAACATATACAATACAGCATGAGTTATCTAGTCCTACCTGAGTAGTATTGTGGGGTCCTAATTGCATAAATGCTGTATGAGCATCCTTACTCATGTAAGGAACTGGAACAGCTTAATTATATTTCCTCCTTCTTATCGGGGATTTAAAACTGATGGGCAGAGCAGAAAGGTAAAAGAGGGAGAAGTAATTAGAGTTTGCCCCGGTAACTGTGTGGAACCAGGAAGCTCACGCTAGGAAGAGATCTGAGGAGAGAGACAATTGCAGCTGCTCACATGGTGTAAGGAGCGAGTAGAAACAGTTGAGAAATAGCAGACGGATTTTGTGTTAGGACAACTGAGCAGGGAAGCACAGGAACAGCTAATGGAACAATGTTTGGGAAATTAAATCAGCTAGGTGGATTGTGGCTCTGTTATGAGCAACCTTTAGAGTTAAAAAGGAGAAATAGCTTGTATTTCATTCAAAAAGAAAGCTCCTGAGGGAGAGAGACAGCTTAAGGGAAAGGAACAATCTGGTCAGAGAAAAAGAGCAAAGGTGATTTTTACAAACGACAGTTAAGTCCATGTGAGAGAAGCAAGTTTTAATGGACAAGGCAAGGCACGAGAACACAGCAGGAGTCAAGCAGTGAGAGAGACAAGGGCTTAAACAGGAGTTTTGGTGTGGACAGAAAGAAGACAGGTTTCAGGGATGCCATTTAAGGCAAAGCAAGAAGGTGTATAAATAGCCTGCACGGCTGGATCGAAGAGCAAAGCTGTTGGGCAAATGGTAACAAGGGTCCTCAAAATTCAGAAACAGACTCTCTTTCTGATCTTATTGGAAGTGTTTTTGAAAACTTCTATCCATATTCCCTGGCTAACATACAATAAGTGACCTTGAGTTCTCCAATGCTGACTGAGTGTATGCTGAAATAGACTACCTTGGGTTGAAAAGTCTTCAACTGATTTGTTTTACTACGCAATGGAATGGCATCTAAGCTTCAGCTTTTAAGACAAACAAACATTCACTCCAGGTTATCAAATACCAACATAAAGATACAGATTATCAAATACTAATCTTCTTCAGTACCAGTAACTTCACTGCAGATACATGCAAAGCTTTTTTGCATTTTTAGTATAGTATTGCCAAAATTAAAAGTATCTCCAAGAAAGCCAAGCATTATAATCTTTTCAACATTTGCAGAAATATTCTTCTTTACAGTAATATTCTTCTTTACAGTTTTAAGTTGAACTTTTAACTACCAATCTTACTCTACTATTCAACATTCTGTGCTTAGGTGCTTTCTGGTAAAGAATTTTGCTGAAGGCGCTTTAGAAAGTAAAGAGTTATTAATATTGGGCAAATATGCCTTTAAAAGGAAAGTCTAAAATATTATTGATAGCAGAAGACATACTACTCAAACATATGCCCTTTGAGTATCTATTGGAAGTCAGAAATGAGGAGTTGCAGCAATAAGTAACAATACAAGAGACCTCACAGTAAAACACAGTAAGCTTCAAGCAGTTACTGAACCTCCACAAACTGTAAAAGCTATGTTCAAAATATGCATTAACTTTTTTAAAACAGGATTTGAACTTTTCTGGGCTTTTCTTCAGACTTAGTAATACTGTTTTCTCTCTGTTACAAGAGCATTTCTTGGGATTAATATATTTATACACTTAAAACAGAAAAAGCTATTTTTTCTTTTGTTTAAATTGCAATTCTGTTTCAGCCACTAGAAAAAGGTTTTGTACTTCTCCAAGAAATCATTTAATGTAAATTTATCTTTGAGGAACACAAAGCAAGCAAAAGTTTTCAAGCTATCGTAAAAAGTTACACTACTTTGAAATTATTTTAGTGTATGTATTACTAGAGCATACCTAAGTGAATTACTACAAATTGCTCACCTCCTCATTGGAGCCTCATAATTAGAAACAGTTCTTGTGCATAACCAAATAAAACATAATACTCTCAAACTAAAATTTTTCCATTAACATTTCAGAGGCAGGAAGGAAAATACAGGCCCTAGATAGTCATCCATGGACAGTAAAATATTATAGAAGTTTGTGTTAATAAAATATATAAAAATGAGCTTTCACCAGCTTCATTGATTATGCAAAGATTTTTTGTTTGTTTTAAGAGCTGCTGGAGAAAATGTTTCTAATGTGTAAATACATTCTCCAAAGAATTTTGTCACTAGGTTAAAGGCTGTACTCATTCTCTCCAAGATGCCAAGCATATCTTTGACTGTGAGAAGAAAATTAAAAAAAGAAACAGACAAACTTTCCATCAACAGCATCCAACACCCCAGACTTTTGTGAGAGATCTTTTACTGCAGTAGCTCAAATAGTTAATTTGTTTTAAATTGTATAATTAATATAAAATAAAAAGTAAATATTCTTAAAATAAAAAGGTAATCAATGCGTAAGTTTTAATATTATTATCAAAAAGTTTAAGGGAAGTAGTACACAAGTCACCATTACTTTGAATGCCAGCATTCCTTTTTACAGTAGAAATCAAAATAGTAATATGAAGTATTAGGAATTCAGTACTGACAAGGAGCCCTACAATTTGAGAATTTTCCCCTCTGACCTGCAATTCTGCTTGTAAGTAAAGCTATTGTTTCTCTCCTAACTCTTTGCATTCCTCCGAAGTTAACTCGACTAACATTTCAGTCTGCTAGAACAGATCTAAAAAGAAAAGGGAAAAAAAAAAGGAAATAAAAAAATAGAACTTTCTTCAAGGACAGACTACATAAAGTATTGGAAGCTTTTAACCCTGTAGCCCCTCACATTCACCACTCAGAAATAACCAGATGAATATTTTGTTTCGGTTTTCTGCTAATTTGCTCCTTCCTGCTTATGCCTGCCTCAGGAAAGCCTGTTTCTAGGCTTCCCATGTTGTTTCGCAGTCATAAGAGGATCAGCATAAAAACAACCGCAGTTCAGCTCTATACAAAATCAGAATCATGTAGGTTGGGAAAGACTTTTAAGATCATCAAGTCCAACCATTAACCTAACACTGCCAGGTCCACCACTACACCATGTCCCTAAGCATGACATATACCCATCTTTCAAATACCTCCAGGGATGGTGACTCCACCACTTCACTGGGCAGCCTGTTTCAATGCTTGACAACTCTTTCGTTGAAGAAATTTTTCCTACTATCCAATCTAAAAATTTTTTTAACTTCATGTCCAGAAATACTTCTGCTATAAAAATCCTATTTTAGCTAGCTGGTTTATATGATAATTCTGGAAGTCTAATGGAAAATCCAACAACAATGAACATAATTGCATTCCATTTTTTCACCTATTTAAAATACAAGTCTTCTCCGGGGCTATATTCGTTGTTTGTAACTCAGCAACAGCTTACAGAATTGAACATTATTATTTGCAATTATTTTTATTATTATTACTATTAATAGAATTCTACCCACAGTGAGAAAAAGTATTTATTTATAGCTGTATCTTCGGCACTGCTAAAAGTTGAATATGCAGAAATATCTGGGAGAGAAAAAATATATAATTTACATATAACTAGGGGGAAGAAAACCCACATTTGGAGGTGCTAATTTATACAAGAATTAAACAAAAGGCAATTAGACTACAGCATGCAACCACTGCAAGTGATGATTGCCTGCTCTAACAAGTCACCTTTCACCTGTCATAGCAGACAGAAGAGAAGCACTTCAGGCCACATGATGAAAGACAGTGATTGCAGGGACAAGCTATTGTATCCCAACAGGGTCCCAGGTAACTCATTCCTGACTCTCCTGGGTAAGATGTTGCCAGAGTCTCCTCCAGAAGGCTGTTTCTCAAAGCTAGTTGGCAAATTGTTTATCACGCCAACCAACTTCAACTGGTAAGGTGGACCACAAAACAAAAAGTGAGTCTGTGGTACGATCAATCAATGGCAGCACTAAGATCTTAATTTGATTAAGTAGAGGGAAACGATGACCTGGAAAGAATAACATTTAAAGGTTTTGGGAAGGAGCAACATCTGTGCCTAGTAGACAAGTAGGGGAGAGAGTGGAAATTTTTACCTTTGTAACTTTCCTTCCTGACCAAATTTGGAGTTCATTATAACCCAGGGTTTCTGAATAAGAAGTGCTAGTCAGACATTTATATAGCAAGTCTTTTGATAACACTTGATAGCATTTGCCCAACTGTCAGAGCCCTGTCTCCAGCTGTGGCTAATCACAAGTGCTTCAGATGAAGAAAATGGGAAAAAAAAAAAAATATCTACAAACTGTATCTAACCATGATGCGTATCAGAGAAAAAACAAAGCAAAACATTTTCTGATTACTGTCGTGGGTCAACAGTTGAAACCCTGAAGCATAAGATCAGGTTATAAGCATTCTAACAACAAGCTGCAAGTGTTATGAATGTATTAAGGACATCAAAAGGTTTTTCTTGTCCACTCAAAGGCCCACAAAAGAAAAAATAGTAGTAGTAAGGGGAAACACTTAAATGCCAGAAAGACCACAGTGACCATTTATTCCCAAGTCCATCCGTTCCTCTCAAAGAGAAATAGAAACATCCCTCAAAACAGCATTAAAAAAAAAAAANCAAAAAACCCCACAAAAAAAAAAAAAAAAAAAAAAAAAAAAAAAAAATCAATCTTTATCTAAAACACTGAAGTACCCTCAACATGCTTCAGAGGAAACTCACGTCAGAACAACCAGAAACTGGATCTAGTTATGACTTTGACAAGGTCTACAAATCCCTCAGCACCACATACCTTTTCCATGTGTAAGGAGCTATTCAGAACAAGTCAGTCACCTCTCAGTATTTTCTTCAATATGAAGCTGGACATATACAACTTAAACCACATATTAGCTTGTTTTTCCAAAACATGGATCATTTTATGGCTTGAGCTGTCTAATTAATTTCCGTATCTTCTGAAATATGAACAACAGAACTGGACACAGTATTCTAAAACCACACAAACCCAAGATCCTACCTCTACTTCTGTGCTGATGCCATCCTTTTCATGTAGCCCAGGATTAGCAATGATCTTTTTTCTACAGTGCTGTGCTGAGAACTTACACTGACTATGATGCCTAATTTTCCTAATGTATTCCAAGACTGTTTCTTTATTATTTTTCTTTTAAAATCTCTCATCTGTATGTACAATCCATACTGGACTGGATTCAAAGGTAATCTGTTAGACTGTAACCATTTAAACAGGTAATTCAGATCAGTATTACTAACCTTTCCGTTTCATTAATTCAATGCTTTTAATACCCAAATGATCTCTCAAAAACCTGCAGTCCAGGAAAAACTACCTACCATGAAACCATATCAGCTGGCACTAATTACACCTTTTATTATGTTGTTTGTGGTAACAGAACTGCAAATTAGCAACTCTATTATTTCACAGGTATGATGCTTAACTCAGGTGTCAGAGATTTGGGGTTGGTTGGTTGTTTAAGATTTGGAACTAAATCAATGATTTCCCAATCATTTGGAACATTTTCCACTTTCCAATATTAGTGAATAGTAAATGATAGATTAGGGTGCCTTCTTTATGTAACTTTTTAAAGAAGTTTTAGGTATAAGTTACCCAGGACTACTGATTCTGATTTAGTAGATGCTGCCTCTTTTGCCACAAATTATGTACATCCCTACAGAGCAGAGGCACCGACATTTCTGTTTCTGTTCAGAACCACCATTTGTATTTTGCAGTACAATATTATTCTTAGTAGTGTAAAGAAAGCTGTACTATCTTTATTTCTTTTGGCCACTGGGATGTCATAATTTTCTTGGACTTGCTTTTTCCTCCAGCTCTTGAAGCCTTTCATTCCTGTTGTTGTTAATACATGCACATGTGCACACGCATGCACAAAAAGGAAAAAAAAGTGATCAATGTTTATACTACCATACTTCCTAAAAGAGTAATTCAAAGCTTTGAACAGAAGTAAAACAAAAAAGGTATTACATGTTAACATGTACATTTTGGGGTAGTAAAGGAAAGTCTGTTGACAGCAGCTTTCATTTTTTTTCACCAGATTATCAAATAAAAAAAAAAAAAAAAAAAAAAAAAAAAGGGTGGGGTGGAAATAAACCCATAAGAGAGGCTCTAAGATTCTCCCAAACATACTTTTCTGTATCTCCCAGGAAAGTTACCCAAAAAATGTGAATCTCAATAAACAACCCAACCTCAAATATTCATACACTACACTCAGTGTCATATCCTACAGGAAAGTAAGTTATCTAAGAAATTTTGAGAGATTAAATGCTTTTATATCAAATATTGAGCAAAAACATCCTCCGTATTAAATCTTGCAAGCACCACGGTGCTTCTGAAAGACTGAAGATTCTTTAATATATTACTTGCTGTTCAAGCTACAAATTCAAGATAATGATGAAAGAGCCCCAAATCCTGAACAGTGAAAACACTCACTAAACCACTTCATTATTTGTTTTCCTCACTCATTGAGGCCAGCACAAATAAAATTCATAATAAAGTAACAGACAACTACTCAAGAGATCGGAAATTATTTCTACAAAGAACATCTGAAAGGAATTCAATTCTCAGAACATTCTTGGTAAACAAGAATCCAGTTATCACATCTAAAAAAATAAAACATCAATTTAAAATACATCCAGGGTAACCAAGCAAAACAATAACTAAACACATGAACATCATACTGAGTCCTTTGAATACCATTTTATTAATTTTGCCCAAAGACAGAAATCACAAGTAAACTTCTAATTTAATAATGGATATACAATGCAACTTTAGTTAGGGCTTACGGTTTCAGACACCAAATTAAAACATTCAAACACTTTTCTGCTTTAAGAATGACATTAACACGTGTACACAGATATCTCAGGAAGCCAACTCTGACCTAAATTTAATTCCCACCTTACTCAGAGCTGTATTTAGTAGTTGCAGGATAACACAAGAGATGGCAGTACTGCCACCTCGTGTCAGTCAAGCTGAAGCCTGACAAACAAGACTGCTAACTAAAACTAATTCCAGAATGTGTTCTAGACCTTTAAAGTCCAACAGTTATTTGAGATCGGATGCTTGATCTTGAAAAATGAAAGAGTATAATATTATCAGTCTTTAAGAACATTTTAAAACAATTCTTTAAATAAAAATAATCAAATTATCTGTACTTAATCAGCATGTCTGACAGCAACTACTCATTATATATGCCATTTTAACATCCTGGGTTTAGTCACTCATAACTATGATAAATTTCAATCATAAGAGATTTGGTAATGGATATCTGTTTCAGACTAAGTCTTTCTGGATTGGTTTTGTTGGGGTTTTTTTTTTGTAAATTATGACAGACAAAAAAAAAAGTACATGATTACACAGTTTGACAGTTTCAAAAGACATAAAACTTCTTTTGAAACACTCTAATATGCCAATGCTACAAAAAGGGTCATATACTTACTGAATAAATATTTAAATACCCACATCAACATGAAATTTAGAAAACTGAGAAATATTATGAAAATTCTCAATTATACTAACAGACCACAAGGAAAAAATTTCCTCTCAGTTCATTCTTATCTGAAGTACATGCACTACATCAAACATAACAAAATAATGTAAAGAATCTGATTTTTTTTCTATTTATTTGCTGATAAATGTAATTGTGCTCAGTGGATATTTCACTGGCTTCCCCCCCTACAAGAGTCATTATTACAAGCAATAAAAATGTAAAATAGGAGTACTCACCAATATCATTAGCTAGAGAAGCAGGATCAGAGGCCCCAAGGGAGGCCTCAAACTCCTCCTGAAGACGATAAGCTCTTTGAAGAAGGGATTCAAGCTTATGAATGAATTCAGCACTGATGATATCCTGCAAGAAGACAGACATTAGAAGATTTTCTGTTTGTTCACAGTCTATAAGATTTCTTTGTAAAATCTAAGAATATTAAGCCTTCAAAGAGCAAACTGTGCCACATTAATTTCTTACAAACAGAACAAGGACGCTGTCAGATGAATACTTCAACATCCAAAATATACACACTCTTCTAAACATACACATATTTCATTTAGTGTAATAAAAATAAAATCTAAGATTAAAAATACTTAAAATTATCTGTGATGTTAATAAAATAATAAAAGCCATACAGGTATATGTTTATTTCAAAATTTTTTTAGCATTTAGTTCATAAGCACACAGGACTATTAATAAAGTTCAAGCACATTATTTGTGAATATTCATGAATTCATCATCTTTCACAGGTCCTTTATCTTTGCTAAGCAGAAGTCTGCTCACATAGTTGTTAAAGAAAGGGATGACCCAAGAGATTTTGTGCAGAGAACTGGCATGCTTAGTAGCTTGATAATACCATCCAGAAACAAACACTGATGCAATAGCAATTGCCAAAAAATAAATAAAGCTAATTCCCCCTCTCCCACTCCCCTCCAAATAACCAACCAAAAAAATCAAAAGGAACAAAGTCAGATGTCCTTTAAAAGCAATGCCACTAAATTGGAAATTTGAGTTCATTCACAGCTTTGGTAATTGAATCAAAATTTGAAAAGATTCAGGTAAGAAAATGCAATGATTTATCAGGGCATCAACAGTAGATTATAGATTGAATATACTCACTTCTACACTTTCTTCTGCAATTGCATCTCCTGCTCCCAGCTTAATGGAACCACAACCTGCTTCATCTTCAACTTGCCTGTTACGGAAAGTTAGTGCCTGCTCCCATCGACGCAGTGCTTCTTCAAAAAGCTCCATGCCTAGAGGAGATCAGCAATACCTCAATTCCATCAAATACACTCCATATGTATTCACGTTTTAGAGTCACCAGAAAGTATGTAGCTAATAAGCATGAAAATAGCAGAGACAGCAATTCCTAGTCTTAAAAAAAGTGTTTGCCTTTTTAATAAGATAAAGAAGTTCACAACATGATTAAAGCAACAACATTCAGTGTATTTTTTCCTATTTACTTGTAAAAATAATTCTATGATGTACTACTACAAATATAGGAATAAAAATATGTATTTTAAAAAACTAACCCTAGATCAAGTAAGATTTCATTATTTTATGGAAATGTTCTTAGACACATGCCCACAGGACACTGTGAAAGAACACCACAATAATATTGTGTGTTACTCTGCCACAAAATCAAGACATTATTTACATTCATTGTTGGCAGATGCTGAATATTCTTAGTATAACTTACCCATCAAATATAAATTTTCAGGTGTGGTCACTGGAATATTGACAAGCTTAATATCATCTTCGTCTGCTTTATCCCAGGAATTAGAATTGGCACAAGCACAACTGTGACAAGAGGTGGCACTCTGAACCTTAAAAAAAACAAACAAAATTTTTTGAACCTTAAAAAAAAACACACACATTTTTGAAACAAGTTGTTATACAGAGTATCCTTAAAACTACATTCCTGTCAGAGTACATTACATCCAAGTTATCTATCTAGAAACTATATTTACTATGTAGTAAGTACAATGGCCTCTCTAGCCCTCTGTGCAGCTTGTTCAGGAAAGTCATTTCAGGTCAAGGTAGGTGCAAGTTCACAGAAAGTCAAGAGCCTTAAAACACTTTTACTTACCGAGGCCAGACTCTGAACTGAACCGGAGTATTTACTGAAAAGTCCTCCATTTGCATAGATACAAGACTGAGATCCTTTTTCCTTGGCAGAGCTCAGAGAAAGAGTCAAGTTTTGCCGACTACTGGAACAACTAGAACCTAACAGAGATGCTGATTTTAAAGTTAGCAAACTCAAAAGATTGTATCTTTTGTTAGCAAGACCTATCAAGAATTGCTTTTACTCTTTTCAATAAAATTTAGTTTAGAAGCAAACAACAATTATTCCTTTATTTATAGTTCTATACAAGAACCTACAAATTAGAGCAGTCAACAATAACCATGCATTTAGGCATAATTATTTTTCCATCCTATAATAATTTAAATCTGCTTTTCTCAGTCTTGAGATATGTCCACAAGAACTGCAAACCCCATTGTTAATAGACTATTCATAAAAAAAGGTTTAATCCAAATTCATGATTAAAACTTCAGCTTTGAGAACAAGACCAGCTTGTTTATAAAACACTGTAATTGTGTTCCTAATCTGCACAATTTCTACTTCAACAATTCAAACCTGCTCAGCATTAAAGGAAAATAGCTTCTTTTCTACTACATGGTGTTTACTACTCAGATCCCTTTTCTTCTCCTCCAAGAGACAAACAAAAAAACATCAGAGGTTCCTTCACAAACCTTTTTCTGATGCAGCTGCTTTGGTACACTCTAATACTAGATGACTTGGCTCCCATGGTGGCACTTTCTTGGTTTTCTTTCCACGTCTTCTTTTAAAATGATGGGCCAGAAAAATAACAGATATTGCACTCACTGCTGTTACTGTGAAAAGCTTCTTTAATCCAGGGGAAAGCTTTATCTGAAAGTAAAAGAGTGTGACTTCATGGCAAATATATGCTCCTTAACTCCCACCTTTCCTCCTACCCTCCTTTTGGTGCGTCCAACCTAGACTATAGCTTGTCTGAGGGCTATCAGAGATGCTGCTCTCACACAGCCCGAGAAACAACCAACCCTGAGTAAGGACATAGACTAACTGCTTCTCACAATTTGCGATGGTCAATAGGTGAGAGAGTTTACAAAGGCATCAGTGGGACAAAGTGAGTGGCTGCACCGAGACACGCATTGCAGCACCAAGAGCTATAAGGTATATTGCAAATCCACAAACTATGGGGATCTGAGTATTTTAATGCCAGAACAATGCAGGGCCTTAATTAATTGTCTAACAAACAAACAAAAAAAGCACTGAGAGGAAACTCACCCTTCACAACTAGACTGTTTTCTTGCACTGTGAAAGAGCGGAGGATCCAAAAGCTAACATTTGCATGCTGTTTCAATTTGGGAATAACATATATTTAAACATATTTCTCTAAATAAACCTGGGGGTTTTTGTAGTGTTATGTCTTATTTTTAATATAGATCAGTCATAGGTTTACAAAATACTAAATCAGCAAATAAGAACCACTTATACAAGCAACTGGAATTAAACGCCATTAACAAAGTTTATAAAGTTCAAAGTGACAAGAAATATGAGGAAGGAAAGAGCTGTTTAACTGGAAACCAGAGTCCACATCCACAAAACCTTTAGGAAACCTATGCTGCTTGAGAAACAGATTGCTGTGAGAAAACCAGACCTGAAGTCCTTGGGGCTAACATGGTGTTTCTGTAATGCTTCCTCACACAAGAGAGAGCTGCCCACAGAGTACCACTGCACTCTGGCAGTCCCTGGGTGCTGTGCAATTGGTCAATACTATCAGAGTGGTGTAATTTAAAGAAGCACTGAAAGCTTTGCTCTGCACTGAGTTTGCAATCAACAAGTCAAACACCACTGACTTGAGAAACCTGCCCTTAGTGGTACTGTGTCTTGATGGAGGCCAAAAACCTGGCACTGTTCTGTGAGGAAAAGGAAATCCCTGAAACACAGCACAAACATGTGCTTACAAAAGACGGTTATGTTTAACAGAAAACAGTTAATAACCAAATACCTGAGATTGAAGCGCTAGAACTAAAGTTTCATTCTGTGAGCTTTAAGGTTTTAAAGAACTGTAAGTGGATTTAAAAAAATAAAAATCTTGTCTGTGCCTAGAAGTACTATCATAAATAAATTAACACTAAAATGAAAACCTCTAAGGAGGAGAAAGTTAATAGCTGCAGGTAATGGGGAGTTGCACATGGTATTTAAAAAGCATATGCATACGCTGCAACATAAAGAAGAAATCAGTGATCTTGCAGTGAGAATTTTTACGTACTGCAAACACAGAAAAATGTGAAAATAATCAGATGTAGCTAAGATTGAGAAGATCTCATGTTGGTACTATATGCAGTAACACTTTGAAAAGCATTTACATGCAAATATGAAAAATGGCTTAAGTTTTGCTTGCAAGCATCTAATTCAATCAAAATAAAATACAGTCATACTAAAGACATGGGTTTTAAAAGCAGAACTTTGTGAGGACCTGCTAACATCTACTTTTTAAAAAAATATTATTGTCATTCCTAAGTATAAATATTTTTCTTTTAGTTATCCTTGTCAATGACTCAGCATATACAAAATGGAAAAAACGACTGAACCATATTTTGCAAAACCAACTAGAAACTTTTTTTTTCTCCTGTATATTATAGCATCAGAATATGGCTCACTCTTCAAGAAATTTATTCTCCGAGGGATACAAATGAAGCATTAATATCATCTCAAGTAATTCTGACTTATTTCCCTCTACCACTCATCACAGTTATCAGTCTATAGGCAACTAACACCTCTCTTCTCAATGTCTACAACACAATTACAGCTCCTCCTCCCTGTCTTTGACACGGAGGTGCTCTAGGGACAAATCTTATGATTCCCTGCAGACAGGGAACATCAGTTTCACAATACTTCCAGCTTTTGTCAACCTGAAAACTAAGAGCACAATGTACTTTTTGCCCAGATTTGAGCAACTGCTATCCATGTCACCATTTATATAGTGAAAACAAGCCTATAATATATAAAAATAAAAAATAAAAAGCACTCCAAGGTCATGATAAAAGGAAATGCTGCAATTAATAGAGCTTTAAGATTTTCTTTGAAGATCTTTCCATAAGTAAAACAAACAAACACAGCAAAAAGAACTGAACAGGTTTAAAAAAACAGGTTTGTAAAGAACCACTGTCTTGTTTTAGTCACATGCCACTTAGTTAATCAAGCAGGATTTTTGATTTGCATTAATGAATTATGATTCAGATTAGTCTGGTGAGTGGCAATCTAGAAAATATTTCAGACCACACTCAATAGTATTATTAAAAGTTTAATGACAGTTATGTGCTGTTGTAAAATAAAAAACAGTGCTGTTGCAAAATGAAGACATACAGACATTGCAGATAAAGCAATCTCTTCAGTCGCATGTATGAGGATGCACTAAGCACTTAGCAAGAGAAAAATACAAAAAACCCCACTTATTTTAATTCAGTGTTCTAAATAAACTAAAATCGAGATATTCCTACAAATTTAATTCACATTAAACTCAGAAGAGTGAGTCAAACATTACAATTAAACTTCTAGACATATACCACAAGTGACAATGTTCAGATAACTTATATATTACCTGGTTAAGAGAGTAGTACCAATAAAGGGGAAGATGAAATACCCGCAAAGCTACAGTCTTCAGAGAAAACCGTGCCTCGGTAACAGCTTCTTCTGACATGGCTCCTTCTCTCCCATAACCTCATTAAGTGGAACTATCTTGAAAACAGTCACAGATGGTCTCTGGAATACTGTGTCAAATGAAGGATACATACTAAATTATGCAAGAGAAGCCCAGGACAGCTTTGCTCTACAAGCTCAAATCTCTTACATAACAGGTACATGAATTGTTTGATTGATGTTTCCCAGTAAAAACTCGTGCTTAACGAGAAGACAGCAAATTTTCTGGCTCAGCTTAGGCCCCCTTCCTTCCAACCGCTCGGAGCAGAGACCTGTATGCGTATAACCAGGATCTACAGGGGACTCAGGCTGCTTTAAGCGGCTGGCAGTTCACTCGTTACATCCTCTAAATCATACATGGAAACAGCCTGGCCTCTACGATCACTACGGAATGTATCTGCCAGCTAAAAGAGTTAAACCATTTGAGAGCAGCTAGTAAAAGTTTATCTGAAGCAAAGCTTAATTTTTTTTTTGCAGAAACACGATGAGGAATAAGTACTATAGCCTGACGTAATCTCCCCCGTTGAAAGGGACATCCCCCTTGCTCCCTGATGCTAAAGACACGGCGAAGCCCCCGATGCTGACATTCACGACCGCAGCCGCGGCACGGAGCGAGGTGAAGGCGAAGGGCGGGCCCACACGCCGAGGGAGCGGTCAGCTCTAACCACCGGCTACGTTCCCTCCTCCGGCATCTCCGGCCACAGCCGGGCCGTGCCGCCGGCGGTTCCTCAGGCCGGGAGCCTCTCCTCACCGCGGGACAGGCAGCGGGGCCCGGCCGGCCTCACAGAGGCGGCGAACCCCGCCCCCGTAGCCGGCCCCCCCCCGGGGCAGAAAGCACCTCCCGCCGAGCCCTCCCCCGGCGAGGCAGCCCCGGCATGGCGGTCGGGAGTGCCCGAGCCGTGCGGCGCCTCGGGCGGGCAGGCGGCGGACGGACAGAGCCAGGGTGCCGGCTCCGCGCGTCACTCAGCCCCCGTCCCGGCAGCCGGCCAAGCCAAGGCGGGCGTACCTCTCCCTGCGCCCGGGCCGGGTCCGGCTGCGCGGCGGCCCTGCGGTTTGCCGCCCTCAGTTACCTGCCGAGCAGCGGGGCAGGCGCCACGGGCAGCAGCCACAGCCCCTCACGGGCGGGTCCCTCCCCGCACCGGCGGCTGCTAGGAGACCGGCTGCTAGCAGCGGATCTGCTTCCGGGCCAGCGAGAAGCGGCCGAGGTCAGCCAGAAGGCAGCCCCTGTCCCTGCCACGTGAGGGTGACCCGCTCCGTTAGGAGTCTGCGTCAGCCATCTTTACAGAGGGCAGCCTTCTAAGAACGACCGGGCAAGGTGGGGTGAGTGCCTGGCGCCGCCATCTTTGTGTGGGGCAACGCTCACGTGAGCGGCGGAGACGCTCCGCGCGGCCATCTTTGTGCGGGGCGCGTCCTACCGCTGGTGTTGCCGCAGTCGCGGTCGGTGGGCGCCTGTCTGCGTGAGGGGCCGCGTCCTGGGCGCGCGCCTTCTCCGCCGCGGCGGCCTTCTGCACCGTTGCGTCCCGGCTGGGGGAGCGCTGCCCGCCCGCCCCGTCCGCCAGGGCCGCTGTTCCCGGAGGCTGAGGTTCGCCATCGGTGTAAACTGTGGGGCTGGCCGCGGCCCGGCTTAGCTCTGGGCTCCGCGCACGGTGCATCCTCCCGGCTGCTCCGGTAAGAGGGGGAGAGTTCAGCTGCCGGCGGGGAAGGCGGGTCGGGCCCGGCGTCCGTGAGGAGGGACGGGAGCGCGGCGTCTCCGGCCGGTCTCAAAGTCCAGGGCGGCTCGGCCCGCTGGGCGTGTTGGCACGGTGATGGCCGCCGCCGCCGGGAGCTCTCTGGGCGGCTGGGGCGCCGCGCTCCCCGAGGGCTGGGTGGGGGCCGGGGCCGGTGCGCGGCCGCTGAGCTGCGGGGCGAGGGGCCGGCGGTGCCCGGGCCGCCCGCTCCCTGTCAGCGGGTGTCCGTGCGAGGCAGAGGGCAGGCGGGGAGGTGTCCGTGTGTGCCGGGCTGTCCGCCTGCTGGAGGCGGCCAAAGAGCGCGGAATCCATCTCCGCAAATACCGTCTGGAGTTGGAGCCGTGCGCCCGCGGTGTCGTAGGTACGATGCAATTCCTAAAACAGTAATTCCCCTGTAAGTTACCCGGTTCCCTGAAGTCTCTACGCATCCCGGTGTAGGAGGGATGAAGCAGACTGGGGAACAAAGTCTGGTGCAGCACCTCGTGGAAAATCCCCGTGGACTTGTGCGCAGGCAAAGCCTGAGTGAGGAAAATCCTCTTAGAACCATAGAGGTCAGCTAATGGGTTTCAGAGGTAGGGTTTAAAGTGGTGGAAGAACGAAATGAACGAACAGTCTATATACCTTAAAAGGCAATATAAGATGAAAAGTGGCTAACCCTGTAAGAGGATATACCTTCAACTCGAGCATTTTTTTTTTAATGTCCTTTCTCTTTAGAAACAGTACTTCATGATAGGAAAAAAAAATCCAATGAAAGTGACTTATAAAATTGTGTCTTGTTTGGATGGATAGTTCTTGGTGCCTGAAGAGAAGGACCAGGTATCTTTCATCCGCTTACTGAGTAAGCTTTTGTTATTTATTGGGGAAAATACCAGGTTTTATTCTAAATATAAAGTAAGTTTTCTACTAGAGTTTATATTGGTACTGATGTTGTCATCTTTTTCCAAGAAAATGGGATACTTGTGTTTAGAGTGGATAGATTAAAAAAGGTAGAAATAGGGAGGGATGGAGGTGAAAATCAAAACCACCTACTGATTAACAGAATATGAAGAAACTTAGTGTGTGAAATTAATCTTAATCTTCCCTATTTCTTGACCGAAGAAGACTATTTTCAAGTTTGGTAACATATTATGCAAGTACATTGTTACATTGAAGTAATTTCTGTAATAATTGTAAAAGAATCCAGTAAACTTTTTAAAGAGCAACACAATTCTTCAGAAAACTGATAGAAAAATATGCATCTTAAAAATCTGAATATGTAAGTCTAAGGCTGTAGCTTCAATGGACATGTATAGTTTGGAGTGAATGCTGGTGTTTTTTTTCTGAAGTGTGAAGAATATCTATATGACAACTTCAGTAATCACTGAAGTTCCAGAACTCCTTAGTATTCTAAGTAATTAAATGTTCAGATACAAATTTGTACCCCAGTGGCACTCTTATTTTGTTGCCATAAAATGAAAATAAATGTTAAATGTGATTGTTCAAGTGCATCACTAGTAAATTAACTGCAAGTGCAAAAAAGAAGCCTGAACTTAGAGCTCACTAGTTTGATAGGCTGTTACTTAGAGCTCTACAGGCAACCTAATAAAAGTCTATCATGAAGATACAATTACTGCTTCAGGTAATTGCTGTCTTCAGAATAGTTCTTTTATTCTTAAAATCTGATAAAATGTCTCCATATTTAGGGACATCAACGGGATAAAGATATACATGTATTTATGTCAACATCTGTTGAAATGTTAACTACTATAACCAGACAGATGAAAACAATAACTCTAATTTTTTTTTTTTTTTTGAGAGAGAATTTAAAATCTGTTATGTTTCTTTAGGAAATATTAGTCTCCCTGCATGACCCTAAGATCATTTTCAAAATCAGTTGAATTCTCTTAGTGTTTGATGGGATTTTTCTGTGTGTGTGATAGTTCTTCAATGGTAGGCATCGCACAAGTCTGTGATGCCATGGAAATCTGCTGAATAATAAATCGATTGCTGGTCATGATGCTTTGAATTATGGTGCACATTCCTCTAACAGCTCACATGAGCAAATGTTTTTTTCTTAGTGAATGCAAAGAATAAACAGGAACAAAAAAAAAAGACTGGAGTTCAAGGTAAGTGTTACAGGGTGTTTTTTTTGTTCTTTGAAGTATGACTCGTTATGCATGCACTAGGCAAAAAATGTGTTAATAAGTCTTAATTTTGAACATTAAATGATTCAATTAGTTGAATGATGTAGTACCATGCATTGAGGTGGGCTAAACCAAACCTTTTAGTGGAAACTCTGGAGAGAGCTAGGGAGAATAAGGGAGAGACCGCACAGTCCTTTCCCAAATATATGAGAAGCATTTAATGAGAAGCTTTTATGATCATGAACAGTTAGTGTGAATACTCGAGTTTTGTTCTCAGTTAAGTTTTACTTTGTTCTTAACCTGATAGTGAAACAAAGATGCTTCTTGTGTCCCCTATGTGTAGGTCCATAGTTTTCAGCTAGTCATTTTTGTAAGGTTCCTGTGAGATCATGAAATACTTCTGAAGCATCCATGAAAGGTGACAGAAATAGCCTTGTTACCACCGGACACGTGATTGCTGTTTCAGAATTCCTGTCTTGATAACAATTTTTTAGAGTTCTTCAACCTGAGGAAGGCTGAAATTGCTGATATAGCTCCTTTCCAGAGTCTTTCTCTGTCTTTCTAATATATAAACTCTTGGTTCAGGAAGCCCCAGAGCTGGAATGGATTCAGGGAAGCTATATTTCTTGTAATGTTTTTATTCTTCTGTGGATGTCTTCTTTTGGTCAGTGGTAGAAACAGGATACTGGGTCAAACTGACCGTTCACCTGACCCAGTAGAGCTGTTCATATGGGATCTCTAGGTTCTTTCCCATTACAAACTACCACGTATCACTGGGGCTGTGGACATATACTCCAGCTTCAGAACAGGAGTATAAAATGGAATGTAAGAGAAACTACAAAATGGATGAGATCAACACAGTGCAGAAGCTTGTGAAAAAGCAGATGTGATAATGAGATACATCAGTAGAGGAATATAAGTAATCTTTTCAGATAGAGTGGGAAGTGGTGAAATGGAGGAAGGGCAGAGAGTAAGGCAGGGGCTACCATCTCTAAGTACTAGCAAGATGAAGGATGAATCATGGTTTTGAAATGAATTTTACAGTTTTCGACTTTAACATAAAATTTTACAAAATGTGTTACTGCAGCTAGGTATATTAAGCTACCAAGGTTATGGCAGTACAGTGAGTTACCACAGTTACTACAGGATAGAACGAAGCGTGTAAGAATTTTGTTAACAAAAGGTGAAAGAAAGGCCATTCATCTCTGCCAATATAATAACATGTAAAGAATCTCTAAGGTTAACTAGTTTTCTATAAAGGATGCTCTCTGTATGAACAGGAAAGGGGACCACATCTGTAGGGACACGAGCTTCAACATGCTTTGGTCTTTCTGATGATTATTATGAGGAGATGCAGACTGCACCAAGAAACAGAATCTGGTGTGAGCAGGACTCCTTCATTTGGGTTTGTTCAGGACAACACCTTTGGATTTGCATGGTTTCAGGTGTGGAAAGTAGCTATTAAATACAAATGTGGTGAAGTCTCCATTCATTGCTTTTTTATTACTTGGAATAGTGCATTCAGAAAGCTTAGCCCATTAAAAAAAAAAAAAAAACAACCTAAAGATTTATTAATCCATTTATAAGAGTCTTTCTAAAGCATTTTTGTTAAATCAGCATTAATTCACGCTGAATTTTTTTAAGGTTGTCAGGGCTTTATTTGAAACTTCCTTGTCAATTTTTAACGTTCTAACAGACCTTGCAAAACGTGCAAGATGAGACATACATTTATGTTTCCATTTCTGTTCTGAAAAGGAACTTTACAGTTCAAAGCCAAATTGCTAATATGACTGAAGTTGAGGAGGTTTGGCCTGAAAAACTATTGTTTTCATATTTGAAGTGTCTTTCAGCAATACTGCATATGGATTACAAATAGACACTGAACTGAGGAAATACCTCTCCAGGGGCAGCCTATATTTGAGAGTAATGCTTTTTAAATGTCATGCCGTTGGTCCAGGAAGAGAATTTAGACCTCATGCTGAAAAAAATACTGAATTATTAATTTACTGTAGTATTTCCAGTCTTGCGAGATAAGTTCTTAAATGTTTTATTGAACAGCTGTTAACATGACACTCAGAAAGTCTGCAAGATACACATACATACTTTGGTATATGTATGCATGTTATGTACATAATAAATATCTTGTGTATTATATATAAATAAAATATATTTTAAGTATATATGCAGATGTATATGCATGTACATTAGGAATAATGTAGACCATTTATACATACACACACATATATATACAAAAACCACTTTGATCAAAGGGAACTGAAATGTCTCTTGATTCAAAGGGATCTTACTGCAAGGCAATGGAAGTAAAGAACAAGTCAGAGATAACAAACTGAAAGTTTGCTAGGAAGTGTATCTGAGATGCCTACTAGGTACGGTTTGTTTTCCCCCACACTGTCAAAGCTCGATGTTACTGAATACTCAAAGGAGTGATTAGTCATATAGTGGAAGGAACAAACCTAAAGCTGCCAAAGCAAACAGGCAAAGTGGAAAGAGACATTGATAACAGTGCGAAAGGCTGCAAACCGATCAAGGAGTGTGCGTTGCTGAGTTAAAATGGAAGTTTAGTTGCAAGATTGGGCAGATAAGAATTGGGCAAAGAAAGCTTAAGATTTAAGCTTTAACAAGATCGAGGCATCAGTAGTAATTGTTTAAGCAACAAAACTGGAACGAAGTTCTTGGTTGTTTCTTATCTGCATGAGTCAACTGGAGTATTTATATAAAAATAACATTACTGAGTTCATTTTTAAATTTTTCTTCTGTAAAACATCATCGCTTTCTGTGCAACCATCAAAATAATGATAGAGTGATTGTATTTAGCGTTCTTTATTTCTGATAAGTTTCTGTGTCTACATCAGAGACCTTGGGTGGACAGAGGGAACTCAAACAAGAGGAAAGCTCGCTGAGCGTTCAGTACTACATGTGAGTTACAAGTTTCAGTTTGCTTTTGATATATAATATGCCTGAATCTAGAATCTGTCTTTGTAAATAAATAAAACCAAGATAAAATTTACTTCTCCTTTGACAAGCAAGTCACATGCTCCTGCATTTTAGCCTTCACGACTTCAGCACACTTCAGCAGTGTTGCATAAGATCCCTTTCCAGAATATACAGTCAGAGCCAGTTCTGGGTAGGCTTGAAAACTGCAATTTGTGTGTCGTTGGTATGTCATGATAGAGGCCAGGAAGTTAAATGATTAATCCAAACCAGCACTGCTCCACTCAGGATTCTGTTAATTTATGCCGTAAAAGTCAGGGGATTTTGTTTCAGAAGTCAGCTGTGTTCAATTTAGGCTATTGGATTCTCTTAAATAAAGTTATTTGTACTAATTTACTTTAAAAAGTAACATTCTTTTTAAAAGTTATGTGTGTGTTGCATATTAGATATCTAATATTGCTGCCTACTCTAAGGAATTTGAGTTTATTCATTCTTGCTTCTGTTGACAAGTGATTCCCTGGTCTTGAAAATCCCAGCTACAGGATCTCAGAAAATACAGCTTCTGAAATGTCATCGCCCGGAAGCAATTGCCCACACCTGGAATCAGTTGGTGAAATAACAAAAGAAGAATTGATACAGAAATCTCATGTGAGTAGCGGCTTTCTTACTATCACAGTTAACTCTGGTTGCTTATTTTAGCTATATATCTTGTCATGTATTATAAGATGCATTTAGGTGTTAAGCATGGGTAAAATCTTCTGTACTGGAATAGTAAGGTTTAAATGAAGTACGGGAAGAATTATGGACTTGATAAAGCTGAAAAAGTATTTTTCAGTACTTAGAGTACCTTTCCAGCAGTGATTTTCAAACAAGTAACGTTTTAATCAAAATATTACTTACAAGAGTTAGCATAACACCAAGCTGAACTTTATTTTCAGATGCTGCCATTGTAGCAGTTAGTTATTTGGAATATTAATGTAATATAGTATAACTGACTTGACTTCAAGTAGAAACTGTAACAAAGAAATTTATGCTTAAGTTTTTCTTGGATAACAACTCACTTTTTGATGGAGGCAACAAAGTTTGAGAAACTGCCCCTACCTGATTTCCGGCTAGTATTAACAAAGTGAACAAAGCAAGATCTTGTAACCCGTTATAGTCCCTGAGAGGTGATGAAAAGCCAAACCTTTTCTGTCCATGGTGCTAAATTTTTTTGTCTGTAAAGTGCTGCGGGGTATAGCATTCCTCTAGTGTTGCATCTTTTTTTGGTAAACTTTTGCAAGTCGTGTTGACAGTTTGCAAATAGGAGTATGTAGTTAGTGCAAGTTCTATGACTCTAATTTCTTTTTATGCTAAAATGATAGGAAGGACCAATTTTGAGGATTTTATAACAATGTGATATGATATATGATACGTGTTTGTGCTTCATTTAGAAGAACAATCTTTAAGATGAAAACTCAGAGATCCAAGGTTTTACTAGAAGAATATGGTGTTTTTAAGATGATGTGAAGCAAACAAAAAATTGAGTTGGTTATCAACACATTCTTTTTTCTGTCTTAAAATTATTCAGTTGATACTGAGTTTTACAGTATTTTTTCTCATTTTGTCTCAAACTTGTGGTTTACTGGTGAAAATAAATTAAATAATACTTTGTGTGATTAACTTTAATAGGGCACTTGTCAGGACTGTAAAGTCAGAGGACCCAACCTTTGGGCATGCTTAGAGGTAAGTTCTGTTGTTCTGTATTAGGGTCATTTTCTAGTAGATAAAGTTGGTAGTATTTTTTGAAGAAACAACTATAATGAATTTTTACCTTTTATCGGGTATGGATTCCTTGTAGTTTAAGAATACTGTGTTCAAAATGAGGTTTGTTGTTTTTTTTTTTTTTTTTATAAGTAGCATATTAAGGTTTCTTCTTGAGTTGCAATATTTTTTTTAGCTCTTAGGATTTTGTTTTTTAATGTTTTCCCCAAGTCTGTAGATATGAAAAAAATATATTACTCCTGAGTTAATAGTTACTTTTTTATAAGACTGTCTTAGCATTTGTAGTAATAACATCTAGCAGTAAATGCTGACTTTTTGCAGCATAAAAGTGCGTACTCTGACTTCTTTAGTCTTAAGCAAAACAAAGAAAAAATCTAATTTTGAAACTTGTAGAAGCATATATAAGCATTCTTCAAACTTTGTATGAATTTTGTACAGTCTTTACCTTGTATATAGTTTGTTCTTAAATATGTTTTTGCTTTACATGCTATCTACAAAACCCATGTTTTTCAGTGTATTTAAAACAAGAAGCTCTGAAAATATTGCTTCTGATATGATACCAACAGGAAAGTATGTAGCTAATTTAGTTTTTAAAATGTCTTGTGAGTTCTTCAGACATACAGCTGTTTCCAGAGATTGAAATTTTGCTCTATAGGCTTGACTTAATTTCTTGGCAACATTTGTCTAAGTTCTGTCGGGAAGCTATCTAGGCTGAGATGCCAACCTTTAAGTGTATGTATGAGTATTCTTAAAAATCTTCTTCATTAGTTTTCTTTTAAGTGGATTATGGTAACAGTTAAGACATCAGATTATTTTGCTCCCTCTATGAATAAGAGAAAGAAATGAAGGGGGAAAGAAACAGTGTTTAATGTCTCTTTGTTAGATGGCTTGAAGTTTAATTGCATGTAAAAACCCTCTTGGGAGTAGGAAGAGGTGTTCAGGGATGCATCAGCCTGGCAGGTGGGGAAATGCTGTGAAGCTTAAAACATGTTGTTTATTTCTCACTTAGAGCTCTTAAACTGTTACTGAAAAACTTAAATTCCTATCAACGTTTCCATAGGAGAGTTTCTAATTGCAGTAGGACGCTTAGTGTCATGCTGTGATATATCTCCTCTTGGATGAATTGGCATCTCGCCTTCACCTTTTTCAGTAGAAAAACATGGTGAGATCCTAGCATGTTAACTATCTGTAACTTAACCAATATCTGTGATTATTTAATATAGAAAATTGGCTGTGTTCAGCTGCTATTTCATTGTATAAATTAATGTGCTTAGAGAGTTATACAAATAACATGCTGTACCCTCTTATGTGATTGTCTTGACCTCATGCAAATGAGGAATTAATGCAAATTGCTTGAAGATTGGCAGCTGCAAGATTCCACACTCAACTCAGCCAAATATGTTTTGCAATTAGCACAATTAAATCAACAATTATTTTGCATGTAGTAACTAGAATGTAGTAAGTATTTCACCATATAGTGCTGGAAACTCTTACTTAAAGGTGAAAAAACTAATTGTGAAGTAATACTCTGATAAATGGGCGCTGCAGATAGGGGCATACAGGCATTTTCGTATAAATGTGTCATGTTCCAAGGCTCTTGCAATTCAGTATTTTAGACACTGGACTAACTTCATGTTTTCTCTAACAATCTCTACCAAGTCATGAATTGTAGAAAATACACGTTGACCTTAATCTGAATAAATATATCAACATGCATTAAATGTCTAACACTGCCCACCAGTGAGAGGATTTGAGTTAAATCTTGCAGCATTCTAATTTGCTTTAGGTGATACTTATTTTAACAATTACTGTGCATGTCTCTTGGTTTGTGTAGGACTCTGCAAGTTTGAAATTTGAGTGAATTTTAAAGGGACTGGCAGTTTATTCTTGTTCTGTAAACCTGTTCGACACCACTTTTTAATTCTGTATACTTCATATCTTGCTCAACAGAACAGATGTACGTATGTTGGCTGTGGTGAATCCCATGTTGATCACAGTACCACCCATTCCCAGGTATGTATATTTGCTAGAAATACAGTTACTTCAAGCAGTGAAGTAGAATTAGAAAACTTCTTTTACTCATTCTAGTGAAGTTAATAATCTGCGTTAGCACAACTGTTAGGAAGTTTGATTAGCTATGATTGTGTTTCATCTATAGAAGCAGGTCTTACTAATCTAGGAGAATGTGAGTTTACAGTCTTTGTGCAGCTGCATAATTACTTATGTAATTCTAACATTATTGTGCTCCTTAAATGAATATGATGAAAATTAAAAAAAGAACAGAAATTACTGATGATTTTCAAGATGCGCGGACAAAAGAATTCTGAAGTACTTCAGCTTATATGAGGTGCTTCACTGCTTCAGTCTAACTTTTTAAGATTGTGGCTGCCTGATGGATAAGGGGAGGGAAGTTGGATTAATGAAGATGAGCTGAACAGGTGTAAGATAGGAAGTATAAATTACCAGAAACAGGTGCTTTGTTTCTGCATTATGCTCCTTGTTCCAGTAGCTACAGATGAAGAACCAGTAGACTGAGCTGAGCATATCCTTTTCTGCTTTGTCCTGATTTTGGATCCAGCTTGGTAGGAGCAGTGAAGTGTGTGCACAGTGTTCCCCAGCATGCCAAGTTCTGGCAAGGCTGGACAGCTTGAGTGCATCTGTTTGGGTCTTAAACTCACTGTCTGTTCTGTGCACACTTGCTAAAATGAAGCAAGTGAGATATATCATTATCTTGTAACAAATATACTGGGGACAGAGGGATGGCAGTTTTATTACCATGCCATTTCAAAATTGCTCTCTTTCCGATTAAATGAAATTCTTGCTACCAAGTTACAGTTCGTTTATCAGAAAATACATCTAAGATTCCACACTGAGCAATTTTTGGTCCTTAAAAATACTAAAACAACCCAAAACCCTGGTGAATATTAAAATGAACAAATAGCGTATACCAGGGTTTTACAAGAAGTAAGCCTTATGGCTGCATTTTGCTACCACTCCTGCTTTTTTTTTTGAAGCAGGGCTTTGCGAGGAGTGCATATTTGTACAAATAAATAGTGCATTAATATAAATCTATATAAATACAATTTTTTTCTGCCAGCTATTTAAGCTGAATCACAGTTCTAAAACCTTTACAATAGATATATAAATGAGCTGCTTGTAGTGCAGTTGGGGAACAGATGGTCCCTGAGTTTCTTGCCTACAATTTTATACCTCTTGGCTTTCTATGGTAAATGATTCCTGATTTACATGCTATTCTAGCAATGTTATGTACTTGTGAGGTAAGAGAAAGGGAATGGATAGTTTGCTTGCTGTCAGTGACATCCTTGTCTTGATTTTCTTGTTACTTAATTTTAAATTCTGGATAGTAAGTCCTCTTTTGGAGGTGTGGGGTTTTTTTTTTTTGTCTGTCCCCCCCCCCGCCCCCCCCAGTAAAATTCTCAATAAACTCACTAAAATGAGAGAAACATGTTGACATGAATCAGTTTATCTCTGCTTACTCCAGTTTCCACCAGGAAGGCTCCATGTACTGCAAATAATCATGTTCATTGTGTCCACTTAAAGAAAATTAATAAGCTGTTGCTCTGGAGACTTGCAATTATTTATGCAGCTGAAGCTGCTGAATCAAGCATATTCCCATGATTAAAATTGTCCGAGATATTTGTGTAATCTGATGTTTCTGATGTTTTTTAGTAGTGGGAGGGCTACTTAATTAAATTGTAGCCCACATTTCATACAAAAAACATTGTTCTTGTAGAAGGCCTTATTAAATGAGGGAAGGAGGAACTTGGGTATCCTGCAGCAGTTGTTGTATTTTTCTGATTTCTAGCAAATCCCTCATTGTCTATAAACCTGGCTGGTGCTGACATACAAGGAAGAAATAAAGGAAGGATTACTGGAAATATTTGGGGGATGGTAGCAACTGTGTACACAATCTTACAGTAAGCAAAGAGGTTAAAAAAAGAAAGATGAAGATTAGAACAGTAAAAATATTCTCCATCTGTCAAATTTTTATATTGCTTCACAGTATGGAGCTGTCAACAAGAACTAATTGAGTCTAGAATGTTTGTTTTGATACAAGCACCTCTTACTGTAACTGAACTAAAAATCTTCTTTTACTGTTTCGATTGATTTTTCAACAGTTTGAATTTCCTATCGCAAGCCAATAGAAATAAACAGCACCCTTACTGTAGAGGAGGCAGCTGCTGTTATGACCTATAGCAGACATTCCTGGAAAATTGGTTTGTTGTGAATTGTAACACTTCTGACAACATGCTTTCTTCTCATTTTTGTAATTACGCAGAGGCATGTCAGATGTGCCAGTGGCTTAGATTCTGATTATACCTGGTTGCCAATTTGAGTGACTTGTACTAAAAATGAGTGTTGGATAGTTGTGCTAAAATTTCAGTAACTGAATTGCTATTTTTTAATATTCTAACATATGTATTTGTGTCATTGTTGAAAGATATAGAAATTTAATACTTCTGTTCTAGCTTGCATGCAGCAGTATTTAATTATTCCAAATTTCTGAATCACAGTTTTTGTTTTTGTTGTTTTAGGAGACAAAACACTGTCTAACTGTCAACCTTACTACACTCCGTGTTTGGTGTTATGCCTGTAGTAAGGAAGTATTCCTGGACAGAAAATTAGGATCCCATTCTCCACTGCCAAATGCAAGACTGTCTCACCAAGCACAAGAAAATAGTGTGCAGGTATATTTTAACTCAGTGAAACAAAGGCAGCTGTAGCTTTCCTGTAAACATTGTGTCTTCTCTCAAGTGACAGACTGACTTTTCCTCCTTTCTTGTAGCTGAACTATTAATTTCACTCTATTTCTGTAAAATTTCTTTAAAAAGACAGCACCCAGCTTCTCTGTTCTGTCGCTGTGTACTGTATGCTTCCCAAGAATACTGTTTTCATCTTATTGTCTAATTGTTTGTAATCTGCAATAACCGGTAAGTTACAGAAAAAGCACAGGGTTAAATTTAAGGATTGGAATAGTTCACCTGTGCTTCCCCATTCTGTCAGCTCTTGAAAATGTTATTTACAAAACTCATTACAGTAATTGCTGGCTAGTTTACAGGGAGAGGCAGAATGCCTTAGCATGTGTTTATGGGTAGTTGCCTGAGATACAAATTAATTCATACAAGTACAGTACTTTTAGAGAAATATATGCTAATTGTTAACCTCATTCAGCTAGTAATATCAGACACTTAAAGGGTTTCCTGTACCTTAATTTCTGAGCTTTAAACATGTCTTATTTTCAGTTTTGGTAAATGACTGAAAAGGTCTTGATTTTTGTGTATGTACATGTGTGGGGGAAATTTTTTTCATTGTATGTACACAAACACTCCCAAATAGAATTATAGAATCATTTAGGTTGGAAAAGACTTTTAAGATCATCAAGTCCAACCATTAACCTAGCACTACCAGGTCCACCACGTCCCTGAGCACCACATCTACATGTATTTTAAATACCTCCAGGGATTGTGACTCCACCACTTCCCTGGGCAGCCTGTTCCAGTGCTTGACAATCCTTTCAGTCAATAGCTAAGAATTTTACTACTATGCAAGAATTTACTAAGACAACAGTAGTAACTTGTATATATTTTATATATGTGTGTAATTTTGGTGTAGTGTGACAAATTAATTGTGTTAGTTTCATGTGGAAAATGCATATCAAACTAGAAATCAGGAGAATGCTAATAGTGGTCTATGGCAGTTAGGATTGCCAAGGGGTATAAGTATGCCAAGGAGAAAAATATGGCCAGTATCTGTGAAGTTGATATTAGTGGAGTAAAACACATCTGTAAGATTGCAGTGTTTTATATGATTATAGCATCAAAGACAAGACTTTATAAAAGTTCTTAGCTGTTCCTAACTTCACATTTATTAACAATTAACGTACTAGCTGAACAGTAAGATGAATAAAGCATTAGCTAGTACTGGAGACAAGTTAGAGGAAAAGAATGAGCAAAGCAGGTGTTATACAGAGAATTTTGAAATGTGCTGTTTGCTTGTCTTGTCCTTCTGCAATTTCAATAATGTTTGTTTATGTTTGGTTTGTTGTTTTGTTATCTTCTCCTGGTTATGTTAGTCTTCACTGGCGTCAGTACTGTTCACTCTGATAACTTTCTCCAAGACAACACTTTTCTAGAAAAGATGTTATGCTGCAATTTCCTAAGTATAATTGGCATAATGCATATATCTGGAAAAAACCAAAGTTTTATTTCTGTATTGCATATTTAATGTACTTATATAAATATGACAGGTAACTCAGTTAAAACTGACACAAGTACACTTATGGTATTTCTACAATTGTTTTTTTGAGGCGTAGAGCTGTGGAAGAGATATCATGATGCACAAGTTGGACAAAAAAGATGGGCAGGTTCTCAATATATGTGGAAAGGAAATATCCTTTAATATTTTCACTTCAAAGTTTAGTATTGAATATGAACATAATCTGATCATTTTCTCATAAAATGCCAGCAGCTCAATTGGAGTAGTACTATTGTAATTTTTTTAAATTTTATTTTTGTTGTCCAGAAATTCTGGCGACTTGATATAAAGCTGGATTCAGACTTCTGAACTTCTGTTCTACTTAACCTGTTTTAATCTTCCAAGGAAATGTGTATAGTATACAGAAAAAAATCATTAGAACTTACAAAGCCTGTCAAACATTTTGTTTAGAACTTCTATGCTCACAAAAGGAGCTTGTCACGCAATAAATGTCTGCCTGCTTAATACTCTGTTTCTCTATTTTGCTTCCAACAGTTTAATTTGTCTTCATTAAACGTAGTGAGCCATCTGGTGGCATATCAAAAACATACACACTAACTTTTATGTGATAACTACTGTGTTAGCTTTTCAGTGCTGGCTTACTGTTGTTATCCAAGGGAGAGAAATACTATAACTTGCTTTGTTTAAATTCTTCAGCTGTTGTCATAAAATCATGCAGTGTTTTCATTGCTAATCTGAAGACAAAAACATGGGCTTTTTTCTTAGTAGACTTTCTCGGGGTGACTGTGGAATCCTGTTGTTCTCACTTCAGTGAGATTTCAAAATGTATTCACATATTTTCAGTTTTAGATTTGTTGATGAAATTACACATAAGCTCAATGAAGAATAAAATTGATAAATACAATAAATATACTTTTTTCTTTTTCTCCTTAATAAGGATTTTAAAATACCTAGTAATCCCACACTGAAGATTCCACTAGCAGCCGTATTTGATGACTTAGACATAGAAGTGGAAGAAGATGAGTTAAAGACTAGAGGTAATAAAAGCAAAATCTGTTGCCCTTTACTGCATGTGTATGTCTCCAGCTGTTCTCCAGCTATATACGAGTTCTCTTATAAGTGGAACTGTTTCCTATTCTGCTCCAAGTTCTTTATTTTTAGTTTCACCTTTATTGCAGAAATCTTTACATACCTTCAGAGCAGAGACTGTGGTGATAAATGTAGTACACCTGTGCAAGCAGCAACAAAAATAAGTGTGTTGGAGTAATGTTTAGTGTAGCCGGTAAAAGTAGTTTTTTATAAAATCTGTTTCTAGTGTTTTCTCCTGTCCTAAAAGGTTCCTGATTTGAATGCTTTCCTGCATTTTGGGTAACCCTTTTCTGAGCCTGTAGTATCCCAGCCATGGGGGTTTGGGGTTTTGAGGCTTTGCTTTTTCCTTTTCAGTCATGGATTTCATGCACTGCCAAACCTTCTGGTGTAAAAGGTTATCCACCCTAATATTAAACTATTGTAAAGATGAAAATGAGAGTGGATGAAACTCCAAATAGTGAAGCCTTAATTTCTCACTTTAAAAAAAGAATGTAATTGTTACTATTTCTTACAAGTCTGAAATTGGTATTGATCATTTTAAAATGGATGTGTGTATTAGTAACGAAAAGGCTTCTAACTACCATTTTCTCAGAAAAATCTGACCAGCAGATTGTTAAGCTATTGTTTTTGAGATGCCAATGCATATATCAAGGCAGGTTGTTTTTTATCAGCGATGATAAGAGTTACTCTAATTTGTGGAACTTGTTTCTCCTTTACTCATCAACTACCAGCTTTCCCTTTCCTAAATCTGCTGGCATTGGCCAAAAAACCTGCTCTGCCCCTTCTGTTGTCTGGCACGGTCTTTCTGGATATGTCACCACCCCACGAATTTGCCATCTGCCCTTAAATCATTAAACCATGTGTTTTATTCTCAGTTAGTTTCTCCTACTGACGTGTGTACTTGTGTATCATTTTGTCCGACCAATATTTTGGGGAATGTAACCTACATGCATGTAATATACAAGTAGAATTACATTAGAGTTCACAGTAATATTGATGTGACTGTGTTAATACATTTGTCAAATTTAAAGGAAAAAACCTCTGTGACTGTTCTTATTTTCTGATTTCTGTAATAATGACCATCCATTTTGTAGCAGAAATTGGAAGGGCAGAATGCAGGTTCAGATGTGGAAAGCAGGACTGTATTTCCATTCAGACACATAGAAGAACCTTTTAAAACTTCATTTTTAAGTTCTGTGTATTAGAAAATTCAACTGAAGTAACCAAACTGGTTTTTAGATGTAAAAGGATCCTCTTAGTAAGTTGTTGGTTTCTTTTTTTTTTTTTCCCTCCAGAATAAAACAGTCCGAGTAGTTCCTGTGCTTCAAGGATTGCACAGAGCCAAGTGTTGATTGCTGAATATTTTAAGTTTTCCAGTCTTACTGATTTTTTGCCTATTAATGTTACTCTTTTCTTACGCATTAGCAATTTTATTTTGAAATTAATTACTTCATTAATTTAACACTTTAGTAGCTATGAATAGCAAGTATTTCAGATTAATTTTTTTAAATTGAGATCATATTATAATTATGACTTGTTTAAATAGCCTCTGCTCAAATATGTAGACAGCATTTTTCATGACTCCATAATCACTGAAAGAATATATGTTAATTGTAACTTTTATGTGTGTGTAAAAAGCGTATGTAAAGAAAGGAAACAATCTGGGCTTGAAAATAAATTCTGTGGGGAAGTCTAAACTGAGAAGTCTGTATAAAAATAAGGGTATGTAATTGGCATAGAAAAAGACTGATCGTAGGTAATTAGAATTCTGATTCTGGGATAATCACATGCTAAGTAGATTTTGAATGTTCAGTGTAATCTGACTACCAGCATGAACTTGAGACAGAAGAACAAAATCTTCCTTGAGAAGGTTTTGGTAATATGATTAACAGTTACGAGCGCAGCATAGCAACAATTTAACTGAACAGGTAAATCATTAAGTTCAAGTAAAACTTAAATATTGATAAACAACTTTTAAATTACAATCTGCAGCAGTCATAAAACGTGGAAAGTTACTAAGATGAAATACAGTCTACTTGTCTGAAGTCTTTTAGTCAGCCAAAATCAAAACACTTAATTACTACTTCTAGTTAGATTAGTATTCCTTTAGGAGTCCTATGTTTCTTTTAGTTGGCATCAGAAGTGTTACACGAGTATTTTAATTAGTACATATTTTCTAGGAAATATTTTCTTTAATGTCTTGTCCTTGATTAACAGTTGCTGAATATTCATTCTGTTTTTCAGGTCTAACAGGATTAAAAAATATTGGAAACACTTGTTACATGAATGCAGCTTTGCAAGCTCTCTCCAACTGGTAAGGAAAAATGGTTGTAAATGTAATTGTATATATGCTTATACATGCATTTTCTCAAGATGGGACTTAAGGATTTTGAAGGGCTGCGCTACCATGAAAGAAGATACGTATTCGTTAAATCTCGGTCTTTTATACTGCAAACAATTGTGTCACTGATCGGGGCGGGGGGGCAAAAATATTATGGTATATCGGCTACTCAGCTTTTTCCCTGTTTCATTCTAATTCCTCACTGTCCTAAATAAAAGTACATGCAGTTCTAGAAATTAGAAGAAAATCAGATAAAAGCTATTAAATTTGTGGGTTGTTTTTTTTCTACTACAGAAGCAATCAAAGGAAATGCATAAGAATAAACCCTAATTAAAAAAGAGAGACATGTTAAGATCAAAAGGTCCAAATTCAGTCCTTATAAAAAATGCATCTAGGACATTCTATGCTAAGTCCTCCTAGGAATGGCTAGAATACAAAATCTTCTCATTACATGGGGATACCAGACAAGTTCACGAAGGAGAAATCTGCAAAAGTTGGAGAGACAAAACCACTGTCCAACTCTGAAGTTTCTTGCACTCAGAATGGTTAGGTGGGGACAGTACTTGAGCATATATATCATACCTGCTTACTGTGTGCATCTGCTTTTGGCTGCAGTCCCAGCCAGGATACAGGGCTAAGTAGAACTTGCCGAGATCATTTATTGAGGGAGAGGAGAACTGAGGCAAATCTCTAGAAGGTAAAGTAGTGGACAAGGCATCTAATTGTGAGGAAATGATTCTGTTGAGAAATGCCAAATTTTGCAAGTATGCTGGGATATCTGCTTTCTTGGATGATAATAGGTCCAGTCTGTATGAGGGATTGTGACTTCAAAAGGGTGGTTGTAGGGAGAAAAGTGAGACAGTCTGAGAGTTGGCAACACTGCATGAAGTAAACAGATAAATAATCATTTAAGTATAAATTATTTACCTACAAACATCATGTGGCACTGTTGGATTCTAGAGCAAAGAAGATTCATTTAAGATGCTATTTATGGACTAGGCTTATGGTGATTGTGCTGTAGTGGTTACATGCATACTTCTGTGATGGCTAGTAGGAATTGCCTTGAATTTGAATCCCATTAGACAATTCCGGTGCTTTAAGAAGTGTCAGAATATGTTTGAGGAGTTGTGTTGCTGTACTGCTGAAGCTGTCCTACTAGGAAATGTTTGGTTGCTGCATTTAAGTATGTAGAAAACTAAATTGTTCAATTACATAATAGTATTACTTTTATTAATAAACTTGTGTATGAAATGCAGATTTCCTCTTGTATTTTGAAAACTTGAAGCAACCTGAAAAAAATACTATTTTCTTTTTAATCAGCCCACCTTTGACGCACTTTTTTCTTGACTGTGGAGGCTTAGCCCGAACAGATAAGAAACCGGCAATTTGTAAAAGTTACCTCAAGCTGATGATGGAACTCTGGCACAAAAGCAGGTATTGCATTGTTTGTTGATGAAATTATTATAAATAAACCCAAGTCATGAAGGATGCATTAATCTGTCCTAGGTTTCTACTTTTTATTTTACGTGTATCACAGAATTGCTTCTATAAACTAAGGAAGGAAAGACTAACTTGCAGGATTTAAGTTCTCCTGACAACCTGTTCTTTTCCATATCTACTAAAGATAGGACAAATTGATGTAAATTGTAGTAAGGAAGATCTGACAAGAAATAGATGATAAACACTATACAAAGTAGCATTAAGCTTTTAAAAATAAGTTTATATCTGCCAGAAATACATCTAAAATTAACTACTTTATCCTCTCTGTGTCCTTCATTCTGTACCAATGTTTTATCAATTTCTTTTATTTCCTTATATGGAATTTCTGTTATCTCTGTCTAAGAAAATATGACTTCAAAATACAAGTACACAGGTAAAGAAACAGTAATTGTACATAGTGCCAAGAGTATGTCAGATTTGTCATCAGATTCGCTGATAAGAAATGTGGCATAAAAGTCTTGATACAGTCTCTATTTCTGATGGATGACAGATTTTTAAAAAATTGTATTGTAAATTATTCAATACCAATATTATGTTTGGTTAAGATTAATATTATTGATGTTAGATGTGTTATAGTTCAGTTGCAGGTAAAATTAGGATCCCAGTAAAGATAGAAAATACCACGTAAATGCTTGCTTTTTGTATATATTTATATATTTGAAACTTTTTTTTTTCTTCTTCTTCTTCAGGCCTGGTTCTGTTGTTCCTACTGGCTTATTTCAAGGAATTAAAACTGTTAATCCAATGTTTCGAGGCTACTCTCAACAGGTAAAACTTTCCGATGTCTTTTAAATCTGCCTAAGCCATAAAGTTATCTCTTATTTTTAAATGTAATGCTCAAGATACCATGTTTCCTATAGTTGTTTAAGGTACACGCAACATAAACTTTAGTTTATATGCTTCAAATGTAGATCATCTGAAACTGAACCATCAACAATTAAATCAGGCTTCGTGTTTGTTTATATAAAATTCTTGAAAGGCCTTCAACTTCTGAAAATATCTCCTTTTCCCTTTTTTTCAGGAAAATTAAAATATTACGTATCTAAAACTTTTCCTTTGTGTGAAATAATGCTGCTAATATATAAGCAGTTCCAGAAAACAAAATAAAGGTGTTCAAAAATGAAAAAGCATATAATAGGTTTTTTATATTCATCTATGAGTTATGGTTTTTTTTAAATTAAATACTAAGTATCCAATTTTCATTTAGTATCTTTTGAAAAAAAACAAACAAAATATCGCACAACTCACCAGTATGTGTTTCATAAGCAGTATTGTGGGAACTGTAAATTGGTAACTTGTAAGAGAGGCATGGATTATTATATAGTAACGGCGTTCTTCAGTTGATCCTCCATAGAGTGTCTTGCTGCATTCATACCGTTTGCAAGTACTTTATTAAAAGCTTTTGGGCTAGAGAAAAAATTTAAACCCTGTAATTAGAAAAGCTGACTAATATCTTCCAGGAATCTGCTGTTGTTCAAAAGAATTTTGGTGTTTCAGTTAGCATGTTCCACATTTGTGGAGTAGGGGATTGGAACACGTTTCGATGGTCAAATGCTACATGTAGCTGCAAAGTAAATGTTTAAATAGTAATCTCAGTGTTTTTTAATTTACTCATGAATTTCTGAAGAGCCACATGAATTTCTGGAAAAGTACAAAAATCAATCTTGATAACCAAAACTAAACTGTATGGAAACTCAGTTCTTGCAGCTTTGAATACTTATGAGAATGTCTTTTTCTATGCAGAACAACACTTAATGACAACCTTTTTAGGTTTTGCCTGGATCACACTTCAGTTGTATGTTTAGTGGTTTTCATGGCAACAATTAAAACAAAGCAGGTCTCTCATGACCAGCACTCTCCTATTGCCCAGCCTCACAAGTTGAGCAGCCAATTGGGCAGCCATGTCCAATGTTCAGGGAGGAAAAGGAATTCTTTTGCTCAATGAAGCGTGTTTATTAGTTAATCTGTTTCTCAGGATTTGAGTTTCTTTTTTTTTTTTTTTTTTTTTTGGTAAAAGGATTACCAGCAAATAGTCATACTAGATTTTTTTTCATTACCCAAACCTCCAATCTGCTAGTTGTAGTTTTTAAGCAAAAGAATGTTTTCTAATCACCAGTTGTGAGCTTAATAAGTAATTGCTATGATAGATGGGAATGTTGAGCAGCAAAAATTATTATTATGAACAACCAAAATACAAAAAGGAAAATAAGAAAATAGAAGCAGTAGTAGATGCTAAGAAGAAGCTATTGTTTTCTCCTATGCTTGCTTTATTAGATGTTCTCCATTCCCAGGAACCAAGCTACTGCGTGGATTGTTGAAATCTGGTGGCTTTTCAGATATTTCCAAACATGGGTTAGGCTTGTAGTAATACTTGACAGCTCTTTGTGGAAACACTGATAGTTGAGGAATCTTGTCCAGGCTTGAGAAGAAGAATTAAGATCTTGTTGACAGTATGATGCAATTGGAAAGATGGGCTAAGTACATCATCATACTTTTTAATAAAGTATTTCCATGCCCAGTGAAAGCAAGGTTCTGATTGCTTTGCTGAAGATATTGTATAAGGTTTTAAAAGAAATGTCCCTAAAACGTTCCCTTACCAGCAAAACTGCAGTCTGACCATGCTGTTGGTAGTTGCTTGAGTTACATTTAACATTCTTGTTAGCTATGGCAGTATTTTTGTTAAAGTTGTTTCAACAAGATTTTGGGGAATTGAAGTGGTTTGGGGGAAACTTGTATGATAAGATTACTCGTGACATGCAAGAAATGGATGCAGGAAACAAATGTGTTCTGGATATTACATTTCTTTTGAATATTACACCTTCTTTAACGGCTAGCTGTAGCTTTTGTTTTAGTGATCTGTATCTTTTCCTGATATGATTTTAATCTCTTCTAAATAAAATGGAATAATATTGTAAAACTTGTTTAAAATTCTAGGATGCACAAGAATTTTTGCGTTGTCTAATGGATTTGCTTCATGAAGAACTTAAAGAACCAGTTGTAGAACTGGAAGATGTCCAGCCTATGAGCGTTGAAGAGAGCATGGAAGAAGACAAGAGCCAGTCAGATGTAGGCTTTCAGCCCCGTGAATCCTGTGGTACCTGTGATAAAACAGAAAATGATGCTATTTTCAAACCTGTCTTAGAGGATCCTGCAGAGACAACCATGTTAATTCAGGATGATGATAACTCAGTTATGTGCAAAGATTGGCAGAAAGAAAAAATATCAAGCAACAAGCTTAAACGAGCAAATTCTATGGAAGACTTGGAAAAAGACACAAATACTGTTTCAGAGACCACTGAATTTTTAAATAATCAAGGAACTGTCAAAGTACAGATACACAGCAGATTCTCAGGTAATGCATTACTAATCCGCAATTGAAATAGTCAAATTCTTAGCCAGAGTATCTATGTGAGTGGAAATGAGTTGTAGAATAGTAGAGAAGTGTATGTCAAATAGGGTACGTGGATTCACTTGTAAACTGTGGACCTTCTTACTTTATTTTTTCAGTTCAGGTGTTCTGAATTCAATTTGAATTGCCTTGAAGTTCCTACTGGGTAAGGGTTCAGATAACCCAGAAGAGTGGGGGAATTTGGGTTTGTTCTTAACTTAAATGAATTGAAATGGTGCTTCATTCCTAGATGTCCAGTGACCTGACAGTGTGGTTAAATGAATTCCATAACTATTGTGTCTGTTCATTCTGCAGTACACTTTTTGGTAGACTTTATGAAATAATGCAAATATTTATTGCAGAGTACGTCAATGATGTCAACATGAATGATATATCTGCAGCCCAAACCCCATCATCAAATGAAGGGATAAACACACGTTTATCAAGCAGTCCTCCAAAATCGTTCTCATCGTGCTCTTCACTGGCACCAGTCCACAAAAAAGGTATAGGCCCTTTATTTTCTCCCTCCTGGTCCTGAATTGCTCTGTATTACAGTTTTCATTTTGTTGTTTCTTGTGTCTTGCATAGCAATTCAGTGTTGTTCTTGGGGGGTGTTATATCCCCTATCCTCAGTAGGGAGAGGGAATATTCTATAAGCTGGACATGTAATAAGACTCCCTTTCCTTATGTAAAATTCTGATTCCTTTGAGGCATGAATAGTATTTGCCTCTGCTTTGGGAGAAAGGAATATTTTTAGACAACTTTCTCAATTGCACTGCTTTGGAGAGAGGAAAAATGTGGGAGAAATTAGTAGCCACAGAAAGGTAATGCTTGTCAGAATATGTACATTAGTTCTTCAGCAGAAGTTCAATAAGTCAACGTTTTAGTTTATTAAGGTTTAAGGAGCCATGTGTATCTATACTGTAGATAGACTTGTAAAAATTAACTGTTCTCTGGTGGTTACTGTCATTGCAGTGTAGAGTGTTTCTTTTGGCATTTTGCATAGTATGATGTGTTTATCAACATCCAGAATGTTTAGACTTCTATCGCCTTTAGACACAAGACAGCGCAGCTTTAGGGTATGAGGGACAATACATGATTTCCCCCCCCCCCCCCAGTTTGTCTAACAGTTGACTGTTTTAATAAAAGCTTGTCTTTTGTAACATGCTTTTAAGGCTAGTATTAAACCAAACCAAATAACTCCCACAACTTCAATATTGTGATCTTCTTTCAGTCAACAGGCTGTCCAAGATAAGTTTTAAAAATGTTCATGTTATCCTTTTAATGCTTTAGCATTGATGTTGAATAACAATGATTTAATGGACTTAAATCATTGACCTCCTTGGTTCATTTGTTCAGTAGTTTTGACACTGCATCTGTACTACCATCTCCAGTTTTGGCTTCGTCATTACAGGAAGGCTTTAGACAAACTGGAGTGAGTTTTTCAGAAAAGGTACTACATGTCTGGAGCAAAGTCTCCTAGTACGAGAAGAACAAGGAGGCTGAGAGACCTGGGTTCAGCCTGGAGAACGAAAGGCTAAAGGGGAACTGCTGCTGCTATCAGCATTATGGGTGGTTATAGAGAAGGCAGAGCCAGACTGTTCTTGAAGCCATGCAGCAAATAAAAATTTTCCTTTCTGCAGCTTGCTTCTATTTCTATTAGATGGAAGGAAAAAAAATCTTTCCATTGAGTGGTTGAATACTGGAACAGAGGCAGGAGCCCAGAGGTACCCTGGGGTTCTTGGAGATGGATATTCTGAAGTTCAACTAGAGATGCTTTGAACAGAGACTGTACCAGATGATATCCAAAGATCTCTTCCAATCTAGACTACTGATATTTGTCACTCCCTAGTAATTTAACTCTGGGTCATCTTTATTGAGTATTGAGCAAACAGATATGTATACAGTAGAACTGACTAGGAGAGTAGTGTGGCAGCTATATGCAAGCTCACAAGGTGTTTTGTTTTGGTTGTTTTGTTTTTTGTTTTTTTTTCTTAATTCCCCATAATGCTAGGGGAATTCCTTAGTGTGCTAGAACTTGTGTCTCAGGGCTAATACTAATTACAACATACCTATTCATTTCTTCTCTTCCACTTCCCCCCTTGCTGAAAGCACGTGGTGTCTGTTGGGTGCTGTGATTTTAAGATGCCCTTGCTTGTCTTGTCAGTGTCTTCCATTTCTTCCTGCTGTTTGTTAGTGCAGGTAAATACAGCACATCCTCCACATCACCGATAAATGAAGACTTCAGAATCATATTAAAGCAGTTTAGTGGCAAAATAAGTGATTGAAAGGACCCTTAGAGAATCCTGGGCAAAAGGCTATATGAGACAATTTGTGTCCATGATAAATAAAATATATCTGATGTATTGTGGAAAAATGGGTTTTTCAGGTTATTTCTAACAGCTGTTCTTCCTGCTGGAGATACTTTTGAATTCGGACTTTTCTATTATTTTAAACATCTTTTTAGGTAAGGGATGCTACAGAGACAATATATAATACTGGTGGACAGTAGAAAGAAAAGACTATTTGATTATGCTCAAACTCTTTATGTACAAAGGAACCTTGGGAGGTTGTGTTCTATTTGATAGCTTTATTGGAGTAAATCAGCTTCCTTTTCACTGTAATTATTTCCATACTTCACTGCCTATCTTGTTACTGGCTGTCAACATTTTGGCAGAGGTTGTCTTTGACTCCTACAAGACTTCTGAGTGGTCTCTTGACTCCAGAAGAGGTTTTGTGGTCTCCATTTTAGCCTATCATTCCAGCAATCTATAGAGCCCATGAGACTGCTCTGGTGTGTTTACCTAATTAGTAGTGGATTTGTGTGGGGAGCACATGTTATTGGCTTGGAGATTTTATTATTTTTTTTTAATAAGCTGCTGTTAGGCTGGACTCCTGTAGTAAATTCAGTCTACTTCAACCCACTGTCATCAGTGCTGTGGTGCAGTAAGCTTGTGTATGAGTTCTTCAGCCCAACATGGTTAAAACTTCCTGGAAACATGTGATCAAATTAAATGTCAGATAGAATGTGCCTTTTGAAGTTTACACCTTGGGAGATTCCTGCCAAGATGAATCTCGTAGCAGTAGGCTGTAGATTTCAAGACCGGCAGTTTGAGTTCTACTTAAACACCAGAAAGCTTTGCCTCTGTTTGTTCCCTGTGAACTACTTGAGTAACCTACATGAATTGCCTGGTACTAGCAGTAATCTGGTTGTGCAATTTCTAAGAAATACTTAGTAAATAGAAAACAGAGCTTGGCTCAATTTAATCTGAAATATGTGTGATCTCTAATTATATTATGTAAAGTTGAAGGTAATCAGAATCCACTGTATCTTGATTACTCTGTGTTTTCTTTTTGTCATTTTATAGTTTCAACTGTATCGTCACCAAAAAGGAAGAAGCGCAAGAAGTACAGGAGTGTTATCTCTGATATATTTGATGGGACTATAATAAGCTCAGTACAGTGCTTGACTTGTGATCGGGTGAGTAAGGAGGAGAAGTTCTAGCTTTTAATGTGGGTTTTTTTTCCCCAATACAAATACTTACGGTTTTACTAATACCGTCATTCTCTGGTAACTCTTTTGTGGCAGATTTCCTCACAAGGTTAGCTGTTTCATACTTGTCACTCAAATAGCCATAGCAGCTACTATCAGCGTTTTGTGTTTAGGCTAGCTAGCTTTCATTGAGCTGGATATTTACTCAGAGCTGAAAAATAACTTTTTGAGAATTGGTTTATAGCAAGGATGGACAAAGAGGCTTGCTCTTCAACTTTACTTAGGTATGATAAGTTGCAAGTAATGTTCTGAATATCCTAATGCATACCTGCTACTGTCATAAGTTCTCAGATACATAATCTTACAGAGTAAAATATGGTAGTCCAATCATACTCTTTTAACCGTCTTAGCAGGTAAATTGAAGCTAAGTAAAGTCATGTCTTTCAAAAAATACAGGTAAAGACACTTTTACAGGTTATATGAATCATTAACTGATATCTGAAGTTGTCTTCTACTGCAAGATGTGCTGCAATATAGGAACACTTGATTATTTTTTTTCTATGCTATTTGCTCACAGAATTACTTGGAACAGCACATGTGATCATTTAAAAAAAAAAAAAGTTCAATTACCTCAACATGTCTAGTGAACCACTTCAATTTCAAAGCAATAGTATCAAATATTGGATATCCAAATCTTTGCACTGGGGACAAGTTTCTCAACATCCAGTTTAAACCTAACCCTGATGCAGTTGCATGCCCTTACTGCTTCCCTTGCTTTAGCTCTAAGAATACAGAGACCTCAGGGTAATCTGGTGAGCAAGTTCAAAAAAACAAATAAGAATTTTTAAAGTTTGCTTGATGTTTTGCTCTGCAACTATCTGATCACTAAGTCCAGCATGGGAGAAAGAAAATGCACAGCTGGGTCTCTTTTGCAGCGGTTCCAGTTACATCAGGTCAAGATAATGTCAAAGTAAAATAGTGTCAAAACAATGGGCTGAAGCTTTCTGAAACTACCTCATACGATAGGAGCCTGTGGCAAAAATCATAGTGCTTTGCATGACTAGTAGGAAGACAAATAATTAATAACAACTTAAGAAGAAAGTTTCGGTGATAACAATGTGCAAGCTCACTCTAAATTTTTTTTTCTTCCTCTTTTTTTGAAAATTAATTAATAATTATTTATAATTAATTTGCTACTTAGTGGAATTTTCAGCTAAACAGTGACTTAGTAGTTACTGGTGAACTTTACAGAATTCAATTTAATTGCTGTTTCTCTTCAAGCTTAACTCTACTTTTTCATTTGTTTTCTTCTTTAGCTGTCTGTAACCCTGGAGACCTTCCAGGATCTGTCCTTGCCTATTCCAGGTAAGGAAGATCTTGCTAAACTCCATTCTGCAAGTCATCAGACGTCTCTAGTCAAGGCAGGGTCATGTGGAGAAGCGTATGCCCCCCAGGGATGGATAGCCTTTTTTATGGAATATTTCAAAAGGTAAATAATATTTACCTTGCTTTATTTATATCTGTATTTTGAAATTCAAGTTTCTGCTCTTCTGGCAGAACATTTGTTGGTTTTCTTTCTTTTTCTGTCAATGATGTTTCAGGTTTGTTGTCTCATGTGTTCCTAGCTGGTTTTGGGGTCCAGTTGTAACCTTACAAGATTGTCTTGCTGCCTTTTTCGCCAGAGATGAGCTCAAGGGTAAGAGGTTAATTACATGCTCATGTTTCTTCTGGGTTTTTTCCTCGATCACAATAAGATGATTAATATCTTCTTAGCTTCACGCCATTAAGCAAAGGCCACCTGTTAGATTGTAATACAGTCATTCCTTGCTCTTATGGGATTGTTCATTTCAAAAAGGTAAGCGTCTCACTCAACCCCGTATTTGAGGCAAGAAATGCCGTGAAAGCTGCTTTAGAAATGCCAAGTAAATCTGAATTTGGCTTAATGAAATGGTATCAACTGAAGGTTCATAAAAATTTCAAAACCCACTATATTAATACTCATAACTTTAATTTGAACTTAGTAAATTATCCCTTTTAAATTATATAGCATCATCTCTTCAGATATGCTTTACTGCTTCATAATTGAAAGCGTAAAATCTGACAACCTTTCTACTTAGTTGCTATGTCAACGCTCATATGACTTAAATAGTGAATGCAATCTAAAGATAAATTCTCTTGAAACTTTTATATATCAAATGTATGCACTTGAAGGATAACTATTTGAATTTAGAGAATAATGGCTGTTTTTCTTCTGCCTGATATTTGCAGGTGATAACATGTACAGCTGTGGAAGGTGTAAAAAGTAAGCTCTTTTACCTTTGTTTTAACTTGTCTTGAGTGCTTTAATGCTTCTGTTAGTCAAGAGGCATTTTTTTCTGTTGAATATGTCACAGTAGTATTAATCTTTTGATACTGCCTTGTGTTCTGGCTGTCAGAAATTTAGTATTACAAAAGTGCAGGAGTTGGGAAGCTCTGACTCACCATACCATATTGCAGACCAAATGTGCTTAATTCTTTTTCACGTTCCTTACAGTTTTAGACCTTTTGTAAATTGTTTTTGATTGACAAAATAAAAGCTTCTAATATTATTAGCAGATTTTCATTGATACGCAGTAGGTCACTTCAGTGTGTTTAAAAATATACTATGACTTTAAATACTAAAGAACCAAGAAACAGAAGTGGTCTGAGGAATGCTCAAAGCCCGTTGTAGCAAGGAATAACACTTCTTTTCCATGTAACTGGTGATCTGCTGTAGGTAATTTCTTCAGTAAACTTAGTTGATTTTTTTTTTTTTCATGAAACCTAAAGTTCTTTTACTTTATGCGAAAAGAAACTGTTAGCTAAGTAGAACTTGATTATCTGTATTTGCTGCTTTGAATTTTTCAGCAGTACTGACTGTCTTTTCTGAAGAATCATTGTTTGTATCATTTTGGCTACTCCATGTGTAGTCTACATTCCAGAAATATTTTGGGTTTACTAATGTAATGTTCCACTTAGACTTTTGCTGATCTAGCACAATAAAATAAAACCTTTTCAGAACTAAGTATTGGTTGTGGTTTTTTGATTTTTATTTTTTTTTTCTTTTTCTTTGCTTAGGTTAAGAAATGGAGTGAAATTCTGCAAAGTGCAAAAATTTCCTGAGGTACTGTTACTACATGCACTTTAAAGCACTTTTTCTGCATGATTAGGAATGTGGTAAGACTAATGAGTTGCATGGAGTAAATTGTGTTTATAATGTTATACGATGAAAGTGTACCTTCTTATTGGCATTTGTTTTAAGTATGTGTGCAAAGTTTGATTATTCACCATGTAAGAAAGTGAACCTTGTACGTGAAAAGTAAAGTTAGCAGAATGGGGGTTTTCTGTGTTGTTATGGTCAGCCTGCAGAACTTATTTATACTGTAGAGCATAGAATTAAGTACTACAGTCAGACTGGAAATCTTTTCTATATAAGTAATGCTTGTAACTTTACGTTTTAAAAGTAATCCAATCTTACACTTCAAAACATGAGTTGATGGCCACAATAATCATGAAGGATTAATGTCCCTTGTGACAAGATTGTGCAATAGGTACATTGAGGAAGAGAAAAGGTATGTTGTTCGTTGCTGCATCAGTGTTAGTAACTCTTTAGTTCTGTTTTTTTTGTACTGTCAGTGTGATAAGTCTTTGATAATTACAAATTAATTTCTAACTCCTTGAGTTGCAATTGATTTTAAAAAATTCTGTGGAACACAGAGCTTGTGATAGTTGCCTCAGGCCATAGAGAAAAGTGATCTTTTTGGGATGATAAAAGGAAAAGATGGCATGTACAATGTAGTTATTAAATATCAAATAGTAGCATGTATAGTTCTTGAGTGAATCTGTTGATCCTTCTTACAGATATTGTGCATTCATCTCAAAAGATTTAGACATGAACTAATGTTTTCCACAAAAATTGGGACCCATGTGTCCTTTCCCTTGGAAGGCCTTGATCTTCAGCCTTTCCTTGCGAAGGACAGTCCAGTTCAAATAGTGACTTACGATCTTCTATCTGTCATCTGCCATCATGGAACTGCTAGCAGTAAGTGTGAGGTTGATTGTTTTGTCTTTGCAGTTGATATTCACATCAGCACTTCTGTTTAAGGATGATATGTATATACTGAAGGGTAAATAGATGAGTATTGGTAATTATCATGCGAAAGATAAATGCTGTGATTTTTACCTTGAACCATAAGATGGCTTGCTCTTTAAGAGTTGACACATCTTTGAAATTGTATGGCATGCCTAAATAAAATTGTATGTGGAAAAAAAGTAACAGATCGTGGGATATTAAATAAAAAACCCCTATACGCACTATTGAAAGTGAACAGCATGAATGTACAAATAATGTTACATGCCAGAAGATGACTAGTTTGATGCTTCGTATGCCTTACTTCTTGGAAAGAGTTCATAAAGCACTTCAAAGATGCCAGAAATTTTTTTAAAAGATGTTCTCTTGGATGATCACTGCCAATTAACCCCAAAAGAGGCACTAACTGCTATTTATAGGTAGTGACGAGTAGCTGAATAAATGCCTTATTGCTATATGTCAAGCTTGTTCCTGTCCAAGTGCTTTCAGTATTTATAAGATTTGGAAAATTGGAGAAAAAAGTTTGAAGCTAGAAACGTCGTAGATTTTTACAGAAGTTACCCACCCTGTCCTACTCCCCAAACGTGAGGTATCCATTGTTTAGATTAAGTTGCTTCCATTTCTTCCAGATGCTTTTTCATCTGTTTACTACTTGCAGAACGATGGTTCTCATAATCAGTTTAGTAGATATTTGATTATTTAATTATTGACAGTTGAATATGTATTTAAAAATAGTAATAATTTAAAATATATTATGAATAGTCTTCAAAACACAGTTAAGTGTGGTCTTGATACAATGTAGCCATTACACATTTATATACAAAGCTTTAAAAAGAGTTCATTGTGGAAATTGATTAGAGTGAATTGTTCAGTTGGTCTTACTCTGATTTGAATATCATGGTTCAGGAGTGCATTAGACAACAAGCTGTTTGAAGAGTTCAAGACTATGCTGAAAGTGGTGTCCAAGTCTCCACTAGCTGCGAGAAATTCAGGAAAAAAAAAATCTGATCTCTGAGTTTGAGAGAAGTTAATATCCAGGTGCTGTCTGCTAACGATTTCATGTTTCTCTCATTTAAGACTTGCTATGCAATACATGAAAAGGAAGTAAAATGGGCACATCTGGACACTTTTTAATAATTCTTGCTTCTAACACTCTAGGTGGACATTATATAGCTTATTGTCGCAACAATTTAAATAATTTGTGGTATGAATTTGATGACCAGAGTGTCACAGAAGTATCAGAATCCACAGTGCAAAATGCAGAAGCTTATGTTCTCTTCTACAGGTAAGAAATTAAAAGTATGATCATACTCATATCAGTCAGGATGTAAATAACTTTAAGCAGCTGGGCAGCTTAAGAATTATAATAGAAGAATTTGACCAATCAGAAAAGCCTACGCTGGAGAGATTTAATGCTTCAGTTATGTCCTTAACACTTACTCTGTCACTGCTAAAACATACATAGAGCTTAAAATGAAAATTAAATCTGCATATAAATAAAGTATAGTAAGATGACTAGAAAGAAAAGTCTAAGCAGCTGTTACAACTGGCCACCAATTACCTTATTTTCAATTAGAGAAAAAGAATTCTGCACGTGGGGAGGTTTTGCATGCAGATTCCAACTGTTAAAGCTCTGAAGGGAATTGTGGAAAGTCTTTAGCAGATGGGATGTGAAACAACAGAGGTTTTACTGTGTTGTAATTTAATTTCAGGGAATTTATAGGCTGGTCTTTTCCTGAAAGTTGAAATTAAAGGCAAAAGTCATGTTAGTATCATCTTCAGTCTAAGGAATTTTTGTACTTGAAATAATAAAAGCAACTTAACTCAATTTTCAAATTCTAAATTTCTGGTACTAAGATAAATTTCCACTAAAACCTGACCACAAAATAGATTGTGTCAGAGTTGCAAAAGAAACGAGATGTGTTCTGAGAATGTTTTAACTTTCATTAGGAGCACTCGTCTGAGCCAAGCCTGTGACTCTGACTCAGTAGGTCTTTTAAAAGCAATGTAGACATTGTGCTGTATTGCCAAGAAAGAGCGTTATACCTGATTTGGGACAAACATACTAAAATAAATAATACAAGAATAGCATTCAGAAAATTTATTTTTAAAAAAGAATATATCCACAAAACGCTACCACGCACACAAAATAGGTGTTCCTTCAGCACATTTTAGAAAGCTTAGTGGAGATAAGTGTGAATTTTTAAATTATAGCCGGAAAGTGAACTTACCTATCTGAATTTAATTTTCAGACTTTTAAGGTTTTGTTAAACAATTTTGTTCTTTATTTAAACGGGTAATGTATTTTAATTGAGTTCATAGCACTTGGGTTTTCCTACTCTTTTAGTCTTGTTTTGCTATTCTATAAATAGCCTTCTTGCTATAGCCATTAGGTCTGCCTGAAGCTTTTTTATCAGCTATTTGAGTCAACTTTGACTCTGTAAATGAACTGAGGTGGCCCAGCTTTTGTGCGATGCTGACTGGAGTTTCAGGTCAGGGTTTTGGGGGATGGAATGAGTTGCTCAAACCTGCTTTTGAAGAAGAGAGATTCTATTAAAACTGAAAACAGGAGAGCAGAGATACCTCAGTTGGACAGCAGCAACAGCCTTAGTGAAAAAAGTAGGGGGATACAGGAAAACTAGGGGTTGAACTAAGCAGGCAAAAGTTTTCTTGTAAGCATGATAACACCTGTACCTCAGCTTGTCAGAACTAAGGACAAGTATAGGTTTAACAGAGCAAGTAGTCTTTACCGCCCTTCCCTCTCTGTACTGACTATACTGATTCTTGTGACACATTTCTTTTTTGGCAATAGAAAGAGCAGTGAAGAAGCACAGAGAGAGAGACGGAGAATATCAGGTCTGCTGAGTATGATGGAACCAAGTCTTCTGCAGTTCTATGTTTCCAGACAGTGGTTAAATAAATTCAAGACTTTTGCAGAGCCAGGACCAATTTCAAATAATGACTTTCTCTGTATGCATGGAGGTGAGACCGTAACTAAGTATCACTTAAAAAGAATTTGTCTGCTGAGTTGTAGCTATACAGGGATGTAGACTTGTTTTAATTAAAGGAATTTGAATATAGTAAGTTCGTAGTAAACTTTTGTAATGTCTTAAGTAAATTAGAACCATAACTTCTAAGTAAATTACTTCTCTCATTTTAGTAGCTGGCTAGTTAGAAATGATACTGTGTGAAGTTCTCCTATTTTATTTTGTTTATAAGCTTCTTTGATTCTTAAAGAGGAACAGTTTGGCTTATCTGCTTGCTTCCTAAACATGTATATTCCCATCTTAAAAATAATGTCACTTCATCATCTTCCTTAATACTTTCGTCTGCCAATCTGAATATTTTTCTTAGCTATGTGCTAGAAGCAACAAGAAGGTTTGCAAGCTGTGGAATGAGAAATTAGTCTGATGCAAAGTATCCGGTGCCTACCAGTGTGAAAATAGAATAGTAATTTGGTATATATTGTATGGGAGCATTAAAATTTTACTTTATGCTAAATGTTAATAAAAATGAGAGAATTATATTAAGCAAAACTTATTTGGGGAAATATCTGTATTTGAATGCTAACATTACTGTGTGGTATTCTTACACCTATTTTCTAATAAAAAATACAGCTGTATTAGATTAGCAGCTAGAGGTGCTGCCCCTGTTGCTGAACCAAACTTTTAACACAGGAATGTTGTGCCCCTGCAGCAATTTGCAGAGTGTGTACATGTGAACCCTTCTGGCTGTGGCTTTCCTTTTGCAGGGTTACAGCAGATGGCTCTTGTTGTATGAGTGCCCAAACTACTAGATTTTCCCTATTCAAAAGAATTCCTGCGTAGCACGTTGCTGCTTACTGGGTGCTTCAACTCAACACTTCCAATTCTGCGAGCCCCTCTATTTCTGCCTCCTTCAAAATTTTGCTACTTTCAAGCATTGATGTTGTTTGAAGTAATTCAAAAAGATCTACAGCAAATAAGTGAATTTTGAATAGACAGTTTGCTAATGTGTTTACAAGTGTAAACAAAAATATTTAGTCACTCTTTAACATTTTAATTGTATATATTAAGCATTTTATAATCGGTATCTGAAAAGGATTCTATGTCTTTTAATTTTCATCTTTCATGTAGTTTGTTTCTGCTTTTTATAAACTTTTCAGCCTCATAAAAGACTAAAATTAGAGTGGTCTCTTTAAATACAGAAATAGATTATGTGGTGGTAACACTTGTTTCACATGATTTCTCTGAATTCATTGAAAGGTGGTATTTTTTTTTTTTTAATTTTATTTAGAGACCTCTAACATAGTCTCCTCCCCCTCACTCCCCCAATAAAATCTGCAAGTGTCTTTTTGTTTGTTTCTTTTTGTTGCTTCTGCAGGTGTTCCTCCACACAAAGCGAACTTCATAGAGGACCTAGTTGTAATGCTACCTCAAAATATATGGGATAATCTGTATAGCAGGTAAGTTTTGTACTGCAGCTGGAAAAAAATCCAGTGATACGGTTTGAGAGTAAATGTGCCAAGCAGCAACATCCGACTGTAGATTTAGTGGCTCGGAAAAAAAAATATATATGTACACAAAGCTAAGTGAAGGGACTGCAGATGGCCAATTTATATAATTTGCTGGCACAAAGTAATGCTGAAAGCCTGCATAAAATAGTGTGTTACTGGGATAGTACTTGAGTATTAAACCAATAAACGTGTATGGTATGTACAAAATGACACAAAGTAGGTCAGCAAAAGTACGCTTTGCAAGAGGTATTTTGAAAGAGCTCTCTGTATCAGCTAGCTTCCTGTTCTCTTGTTGGCTGGAGATAGCTTTTCTTTTATGTTGGCTTTGAATCCATAGCCTCAGCTGCCAGTGCTGCCTGAAAATAACTTATATCTAAGCATTCCGTATAACTTCTCTGCACTTTTTAATGTAGGTCAGGTTTAAGTGCTTGCTTATAAAGAAGGTATTCTTACAAGATGTGTCTCCTTTTAAAGTAACGAAAAGCTGCAGAAGAGTTTTGCTGATCACCTTAAGGACTCTGTATTGCATTTGCATTAAATATTTTTAGGTGTTCATTTCCTGCTACCTAAGCACTGTAGCTAAAGGGTTGGGGTTTTTTTTGTTTAAAAGTTTCAATGGACACTAGAGACAACTACTATTTCTAGCCTATTTCCACTTTCCTAGAGGTACTGAATTTTTCTTCCAACCAACAAAGGCATTATCCATTTTCTGTATGCAGAAATATTTGTTAAATATGAAGGAAAATGTTTTTAAACATCTCATTCATTTCCCTTCTCTATATGCTTTGTTAACAAGATGTCAAACTTCAATCATTTGATAGAAGGGTAGAAGTCCCAGAGATTATAGGGTCCTTCAGGTTTTGAGAGCAATATGCTAGGTAGAAAAGAGGTATGAATGGTCATTGCTAAACATTTGTCTGTTCTGTCTGGCTTCCTGACTGGCACATATCACCCTTCAACACATTCGTCGTATTCACACTGTATTTTGCTTTTTGTCTTACTGTTATCTGGGAATTACAGGAGAGTACTGTGGCTACAGTCCATGAGAATTTAGGGTGAGAACTATGGTGTAAGCTGACCTTTACTGAGATAGTATTAAGGAAAAGGAGATATTCGCCTAGGATGCTAATTACCAATCCATATCACAAACACATTCATTTTGCTGCTTATGTGGCACTACTATTCAATTCTGAATACATTGGGGTCAGAGTTGCTTTGAGATAATATAGTATAATCCATGCTTGACCTAATTCAGTTAAAAACTTGTGAACTGATCAGTGCAGTTTAAAGACAAAGTGTCCTCTTCAGAGGTGCAATTTAAAAATAAATTCAAGAGTATATTTTTTTTATCAGGCTTGTAGTTTCCAGGCTAGCAAATACTGCTCAAGTTCATAATACACACATATATATACATACACACATATATCTATATAGATATGTATCTCCTATGCTTCTCAGTAACAGTGCCACTGCAGACTTCTTCATACACAGTTTCACACAAAGAAAATATGGAGGGGAGGGTCACGGAGAACACCTTTTTAAGAACAAAACAATAAACTTAGAGGCTGGTGTCAGGGAGGGAACAAACTGATGAAGAGCCTGCAGTGGCTACTGCAGAATGCTACTGGCTGTAGCATTTCCATATGCTGTTTCTTAGAGGCCTTTTAATAAAATCACCCATGGCGTGTATATATAACAGAATACTTGCTCACTGACATGTTCTTCCCTTAGTAGCACCTTTTGAAGTATGTGGTACAGCAGAGTTTGAGATGGTTTGTACTGGCTTTAGGCAGTCAGAACTTAGAAGATGATTCTGTCTTAGGATGGAGTACCAAATATTACTAGGAAAATATGGCATTTGTGAGTCGATGCAGCTGGTGTGTATCAGACTTCAGTTACATATTATAAGAAGCTGACACTTGCCATGTCTATGGGTGCATGATCTTTTTACATGGTGTTTTCCACAAGATTAATGTGGTGGGTTTTTTTTACTTTTACTGCAGGTATGGAGGAGGACCAGCTGTTAACCATCTGTATGTTTGTCACACTTGCCAAATAGAGTCTGAAAGAATTGAAAAAAGAAGGAAAAATGAATTGGAAATGTTTATTCGGGTAAAAAAGTAAACATTTATTCATTCTGCTTTTTGACATCACCTGATACTCATGACTTGACTCAAGGGGTTACCAGAAGTGCATAGGTGATTCCTGTAACAAATGGACTTTATCAAATGCCTGTATACTTACACAAATTCCTTCTTTTCTGTTGGCAACAGTAATATACTTGTGATATCCCAGATAACTGTTTATATGGAAATGTACTTAGAGAAAATATTTAATGTTTCTTAAATTGCTTTTTATAATATGGAAATGGTGCAGCCACATGAGCAGTTGCTCTTTATACACTGCCAGTGATCCGTTCTGTGCAATCTGATAAGGTTTAAGTGCAATAATACTGTGCCAGCAAAATGTTAATCAGAATCTTTATCTCTAGTTCTAATTATAAAAATATCATTAGAGACATAAACAAACATCAATAATTCAGTGTTAAGTAAATACCTTTGTATTGTAGTGGATCTGTAAAATTAATATTAAGCAGCTACTATATTTTCCATGAGTTAGAGATTATATGCATGAGTCAGAAATTATGTGCACGAGTCTGGTAAAATAACCAGTAGTAATGATTTTCTAATTCTTAAACCAAAAATGTGTTTTGAACTTTTCAGTGAAAATAAATGCAGCGATATTGGAGTCCCATTTTTGCTATCTTACTGAGAGGGAGAAAAATGGAATTGCAGCTGTTGTATCAGTTCTGTCTGTGCTTTAATCACACTTCAGAAATTGTGTCAGCTTTTCCATATTTTAACTGTTATTTGAACTTTTTAGGAATTGATTTTTCTTCAGTCTGGGTTACCATAGATAGTAATTATTATTGACAACATTGAGTCACCTCATTTGCTTTAACGATCAGCATTTTTCCAGTATAAACAATGATCTTATGTGCACTGTTGGGCAAGTACTGTTACTGGTTAGTAGACAGAAAATTCTGTTATCCTCTCTAAGGCTTGCTTTAGGGAATGATTGCAAAACTTATTCCATCCTGAAACCTTAAGAAGTTGTGTTGATGCTGTAGGTTCATGGCTTCAAGGGGGAAATACAGTTACATTATTACAGAGCTAAAAGTAATGGTTTTAAAGATTTAAGTGACTTTTTGCATGTTTCTTAATAACATTGTGAAGAGATCTGTAGTCTCTGAAAAAGAGTACAATGTTAAACTTCCTAAAAATTATTTAAATTTTTTTTTTTACAATGATACAAACAAATTTAATTAAATGCAACTGAGACTCTTTACTTAGCTGGTTTTTTGTAATTCATACAGTCACATTGCAACAGAAACTTAGAAATGTGTGATTTTTTTTTTATATTATTATTATTTTTAATTTTAAAGTAGTAAGAACAAAAATATTTCATGTTTTTTAAACTAAAGAAAAGTCATGAAAAGTCCCAGTGCATTAGTTCACCATGCCTTGCTTGGAATCATACTGGCATCTGTTCAAAGTATGAGGGGAAAACCAAACATAGATGAAGATACAGTTCATTACACAAAGAACCTTCCATAGAATTATGGAGCAAACCTTTCAAAACACCAGTTTATTTTATCTTACAAAAATAGGTTTTCTGTTTTCTTTTGGTATTTGAAAGTTCAGCCTTCACAGTAATTATCCAGTAGTGTTTGATGGCTAAGTACTTGTGCCTGAGAAGAACTTGTTGCTGTTTTCAGGCAAAAATAAATAAACTCTCAAGTAAAGACTAAATCATCTTTTAGTATGTACATTACCACTACATTAAAATCTCACCTCAGGAATTCACCAGGTTTTTACTGTTCTGCTGGTCAGCAGTTCTTTAAAATGTTCTGTAGCAGTGTAATATGATGCTGTTAATAATTACAGTGGTTAAAATAATTCAGTAGTTTAAAGAAAAAAAAAAAGGCAAGAAAAAAAAGGCAGGAATACACAGATTCTTTTTTCTTTCAGCTTAATAGAGCATTCCAAGAAGAAGAATCTCCATCAACGTTTTACTGCATCAGTATGCAATGGTTCAGAGAATGGGAAGGATTTGTAAAGGGTAAAGACAGTGGTAAGTTGTGCTCTATTTCAAAATACGGGTAATCATTTCTTTTTTTTTTGTTGTCATGTAGTGGTACTGTTTAAGTAACTTGTTTCTGCTTTGGTAGAAGGGTGCAGGAAGAACAGATAGAGAAGGCAATAAAAGCTTCTGAAAGGAACGTCTAAGACACAGGTTTTATAGGTTACAAATATATCCAAGAACCAAATTACAGAATATAGTCAAATAATTCACAAGAATGAATAACAGGATAGTTGTGGAGTTTGCAGGGAGTTTGCTTGTTTGCAGGGAGTTTGCTGTTAGCAGCAGCAGGAGAATTGGATCTAAGTACAAAGGAGGATGGATTTTGCTGTGCAAAATGGTAGATAGTGCTACAGCTTCTGGAGGAAAGGTGACCTCATGGTCGCAACCTGAATGGTTGGATAACTGAGTTTCAACTATAATAATATCACTTTAGCCTATGTTAGGTGCCTCTAAAGTTTTGAAATGGAAACACTGATAAAATGGTCTACAGTCTTGTCTGAATCTGCTCGAGGACAACTTAGCTAGGGGTAAGAATTAGGGTTAATTTGTGTTTTACCTGGCTTGAAGACTTATAATCATGAATGCTTTGAAAAACTTGCTCTTGATTAAAATTCTGATTAGCTTTTAACAACTTAAAATATACTGTTAAGCAGTACAAGAACAAGCAGTAAACAAACAACAAGCCATTTCTTCTTCCATTTGAAAACAGAACCTCCAACCTGCTGTTTGTTTTCAGCTTTCCCAACCTTAATCATCTTTCTGTCACACTAGATCCTCCTGGTCCTATAGATAACGCTAAGATTGCAGTAACAAAATGTGGAAATGCTGTGCTAAAACAAGGTAGGTATCCAATATTGCTGCAGCTGTGGACTCCTCATGATGTATTTGCTAAAGTTTGGAAAATTTATTTTTAATTCTTTTTTTTAACTGTTATCATAAAATGGCAATTCCTAGTGATCTGTGTTACCCCATTTTTGGGGTAGCATCTTATTCTTAAAAAATTAGTATCTGTAATAGACTAATCCAAGTACAGATGAGAGTGTAGAAGGAGGTGCAAAGTAACTTTAAAATGGTGAAAGTGTGCTTTGGCTTTGTATCAGTTGGCTTTATTTGGGTTTTTTAATGTAAATGGGGAGATGCTTGGTTTTTAGACTGTCATATATCTGTAGTTATTTGAATCTTGAAACCTAATTTGAATTGAGAGCTACTTCTGACAGCAGGAAATACAACACAGTAAGTAAATGCTGTTGCTCATGTTTTTGCAAGTTATTTGCTGCTGTACATTGCAAAAACTTCTCTAGTGTGCAAATATACAGGTTTCTTTGTTATTCTGCAAAGTCAGATGCTTACTACTATTTATTTGAAATCTGTAGGTACAGAGAAAAAAATTCTGATATACCCTGCTTTATGAAGCCTTTAGACTTCTTATGAAAATTTAAATTCATTGTAGCTCAGATTAAAAAAAAAAATAAAAAAATGCAGTATTAAGATTAACCTTTATTTAACTGGATTTTTTCCCAATTTAACTTAATGCCGCAGCATACAGTAGACCTACTGCTGGCAGCTCACTGGAGGCCACTAGGCCCATCATAAACCTCACCAATTGTAAAATGTCAAGAGTGTATTTAAAAAAGAATGAGTTCTTGCACTCATGAGTTCTGCAATACATTTTAGTTATTTAAGCACTAATGTAGACTTCAAATACAAGATATAAAGCATCTGATTGATGTGTAGCAAAAAAAAAAATCATTTGAGTCAATAATTGATAGCAAATTATCCAGTTGTTGACTTATCTTCAGCTACATTGATTCAAATTAGAACTTGGGTAGAAATGAAGACGAATAGACTGTGGAAAATTTGTCTCTTAAGTCATGAGAGAAGAGGTGGGAGCACCACTAAATAGTGGACAGTATTTTATATTTTTGTGATCCAGTGGTCCTGATCTCAGTGCATTAGTTCACTGTGCCCGTGCAGTTAAACCTGACCGCTAGAAGAGCTGGAATTGGGATAAGGGAGTGAAGATCTCCTCCTGTGCCTGCAGAGATGGAGTTGTTTTTTGAGTAACTGAACCTAAAAGAGTAAAGTGCAGCTCTTTGTACCCTTCCTCTTTGGAAACTTTTTATACGTAAAGTACAGTAGTAGGCACAGTGGAGCAGGTGGTGAGGACAGAAAAGTATAGGAGGTAGGAGGAGAAGCCCCCTCCCCACCCCCTGCCCAGTAGGATGGTGCTGAAATTAGACTTAACAAGACAGATTAATAGCATCTAATAATAATATGAGGAAAACTTTTTGTGGGGCAGGTTGTTAATGAGTTGCTTAAAGAAGAGAGGGTTTATTCAGATAGAACAAAAATTTGTCCTCTCTGCCTAGGTGGTTAGTGTTAAGAAATCACTTCAACTGTATCAGACAGGATCCTTCTGTTAATACCTAGAAGGGCAATGTGCTGATGCTCCCTTGCACTTTGCCAGTATAAAAGGCTATGGAAAATCAGAAATGGTTGTTGGATGGTGACCTGAGACAAGAGAGGGACCTCTAGCCAGAGGAATGGAATCATAAGCAAAGACTTTAATCAGTGAATGGAAGGAAATTGGGCTGACCTGTCAGTGAGTGCTATGTACAAGGAGCATTGGGGCTGTTACTGTCCTAATGGTGGTTTATTTCTGGGATTCTGAGAATTTCACTGTGGTTCTCTTCTTTTATATCTTACTATCAATATTACTTTCTTTCATGAAACAAGAATCTTGAGTCCTTGAACTTTACTATGTAATTGATGAGACTGCATATTCTCGATATGACCATTGTTTCCTGTGTACCAAGAGCTACCAGTTGTCAGCTTAATTGATAAGTATCAGATATGATGTTTATCATAGAACTTCCATGTGTTTTATGCTTGAGGTGTGCTAAATACTGGATTGTTTAGAGCAGGTAGTTGTAAGAATCAAGAAGTATAAATTTAACGAAGTATGTCATTTGCTTTGGTAGTTGGTGCAAGATAAAGCACAAATTCAGATTAGGGTTTTTAATTTGAATCTATATTCTTTTTTTTCTTTTTCTATCTATATGGACTTCAAAGACATTTTAGAATAATTACTTCATATAGTAATAAAATTTTACAAATGTTTTCAGGTGCAGATTCTGGACAAATATCTGAAGAAACATGGAATTTTCTTCAGTCAATCTATGGTGGAGGTCCAGAGATTATACTCAGACCGCCTGTTCCTCCAGTAGAACCTGATATCTTGCAAACAGAGGAGAAGATTGAACTAGAAACTCATGGGCTGTAGCTACTGAGTAAAAGATGAACTTGTAAGGAATCCAGCTTCCTTACAAAATGCCCAAAATACATTCCGAAAAGTTTTATTCTCTTATGTCTGTTGGAGGCACAGCTCACTGGGCATTACATTAACTACAGAATAGTAAGTTGAAATATGTATTACAATTTGTTTAAATAGAGGCTGTTTCTCTGTTTTGGAAGGCATGTGGTTTGTACATTTTGAAGTGTTTGGTCAATGGAAAAAAATATAATTTCTGAACTTTTTGGTATGTCAAAATCCTGTTATATCCTTAGACTTGAAAAATGGGGACAAACTTCAGAGATGTTCAATGACTCTTCTGATTTCTGATTGGGCTTCTGATATCTACAAACTTTTGCTTGTCTTAATTGTACAGTCTTGATAAGCCTAGGTATATGGGGAATATATTCTAAATGGATTGCAATCAATGACAAAGAAAAAGGATTTTAATTTCCTAAATGCTCAGGAAAAAAAATCTCACTTATTTTGCACTGTAACTATATGAAATGGGTAGTATATAACATCCAAATACTTACTGTATTTGAATGGATCAAACATTAGTGTAGATTGAATATTGTTTTAGTCAGCAAATGTCATAACTTATTACCTGCTAAATTTTACATCTTATTATAGTCTTCTGTAACTCTATAAACCTGGCTAGTGTCTTTAATAGTATATGTGACAAAAAGATTTAGTCTTCTCTAGGGTAACATTTGAGAGCATGAAGAGTGAAATGTAAAATGATTATGGACGTGAGTGATATAAATTTCAAAAATTAAATTGTCTCTTGAATTACATTCATAAAGAGTTTCATCTGAAGGTTTTTATTGTATTGTTAGAAATTTTCATTGGCATGATGACGTTTAATGTCAGAAGCTGGATAAAATGTATATATTGCAAAACTTTACTGAATGATTCATATTGGAATGCAGATGGCACTTGCTCTTGTTTTTGCCTGATATTGTTACCAAATAAGCAGCATTATTGAAGGCTGGATCAATAAAAAAAACCAAACTGTGGAAGAGGGGGGCAAAAGCTTTCTTAAGCATTTGATTTATTACATCATTACAAAAAACTTTGGAAGTAATGCTGTGGTACTGCTCTCACACCCATATCACTGTATTTCTTGACCACTTTATGTTTAGGCAATGATGTTGACAGTTCCAGCTCCAAAGCAAGTAAATGTTGACATAACATTCTTCTATATAGTTTTATATCTCATCTAAAATCAAACTGGTTTTGAACTTTGTAAAGCACTTCTGGTTAAAAAGCCACCTATAAGAGTCCTAGAGAAAATGTTCTGGCTAATGTGCTGTGTAGGAGTCAGTTCTATCTGAATGTAAATCCCAGTATTTTCCTCAGGCTACCTGAGAACTAGAGCTAAAAATATAGCAGTGCATATAAGGGGTAAATGGACAGCAGTGTAAAGCCGATGATTATATAGTTGGTACATAAGGAAAACATTTTTCAATTTTAAATTGTATTGCAGGTAACTCTTGGCCAGCCTATTAAGTTTCTGACCTTGTACGTAAGTGTTCTTTAAATTCCAGAGGAGGTCACGGGACATGGGCAGCTGAGAAGCCTTGCATGTACGTGGGTGTGAATGTAAAGAAACAGCAAGCAGAGACTTCTAATATCCAGCAATGCATTTGGACAAATTTATATTAGTAGATAAGGCAATGTGAAGTGAGTTACCTCTGCATGTACAAGGCAAACAAACACATCGGTTACTGCTACAGACTTGTCTGGCTGATTAAAGTTAACTTGCTTATGAACAGTCAATAGTAACTTGCTGACCTTGGCCTGTGGAAGGCTGTTCTAACTTCCTACCTCCATTTTTTTTTGTCCTTTTTTTTTCATGTTAGGGTGACTAAACTAAACCTGTCTTATTTCAACTTTTTTTTTTTTTACTAACATTTTGTCTCACTTAAGGTTCTCTAACATACTGAAACTAAACAACAATGAATAGGACTGTATACTTTAGGAAGAATTTTCTCCTACATGATTGAAAACTACATGATGAATTGAAAACTTGGGAGTATTTTCTTGGTTAAATGACTGTATGGTGATCAGGTTTACCAATTTATTCAATGTTTTCATTAATAATATGGATGGTGGAACAGACTGCCCCTGTAAAATGTGTAAGAGAAAAATGGATTGAGTGTTAGGGACATCAGCTTGTCAGGGAATGAAGCAGTTCTGTGTTAAGTATTCTGGGCATTATAGCAGATCAGACTGAGTTAAAATCCAGTGACACCAAAACAAAACAAAACCTGTTCTGGGTAATAGTAACGAAAGCATCAGATGTGAGGCACAGGAGGAAATTATTCTGCTCTACTTGATGCTGTGCTGCATGTGAGATCTCATCTGTACTGTTCCCAATTTTGGATGCAGTTTGATGGTTAATTCAAGTTGGGGAAAGGTTATTTCAGAGAAGAGCAACAAGACTCAGCATTGACAACAGTTATTCTCTTGCTTAAAAGAATACGGAAGATGCAAGATTTCCAGTGTGGAAATAATTGCTGGATAATAGTGAACAATTTTGCTTAGATGAGTGGAAATATTTGCCTCAGCTTTAGCAATGGTGACTTGCACCAGGTTTAGGTAGCTTATTAGAAATCTAGAAATCTTATAGCAGTTTTGTCAATCTTTTCCACTGGGTGTCTAGTCAAACATAAACTGCGATACATGTAGATCAGTAACAAGACGCTTTAGCAGAGTTTGTGAAATGCTTCTGTCGCTGCGGTAAAAGGCATCTTCACACTACAACTGTTTGTCGTGCTTAAAAAGAAATCCTGAGCTTGCAGACATGAAATAGATGTGTTTGTGTTCAAGACAGACAGTTCCAAAGGGATGGCTGTCTTGCTTTTAGCCCTTTGAAAGCTCCACAAAAGATTTTATGGCACAGAAATGGAAGTAGCCTTTTAAAGTAAGACAGTGTGGGAGAACTCCAGATGGATGGCTTGTATACGTTGGAGGGAAGGCAACACTTCGGAGTATAGGTAAAGGAGAAGCCTTTACTGCGAAGAGCTGTCTGATTCGCAGCAAAGAAAGAATGCATCTCAGGAAGGGGCTGTGGAAATTGTTTTTTTCCATAAGCCTTTCACCAGACTACTTGGATTCTTTATTCATTTGTTTCCAGTTGAGGAAACACAGCAATGTGTTTGGGTGCCAGGGAAGCTGTCATTTCATGAAGGGAAAAATCCAGTGGAGTCCTTGTTTTAGGCCTGGGAATCCAGATCTGAGCTGTTAAAAGCCTGCTGTTCAGTCTGGTAACTTTAATCCTTTCTTCTGGAGAAAACTGCATGGGAGTGTGGGAGACCTAACAGCTCAAAGCTTGACTTCTCTAAATTTTCGAAGGTTTTTTGCAAGTAGTATAGCTAATCGTTCATCTGAACCCCCTAGGAGAGTGCTGCAGATACTATGGGATATAGCTGAACACTATAGTTGAAGGGAAAAAGATTAGCAGAAGAGCTATTGAATTGCTTAGTAGTAAAATAGGGCACTTTTATACTATGCTTCAGAGGTGAGAGCTAAATTGTCCATCTGCTTAACAAAGCAAATAAAAATGACCTTCTTGTTAGCTGTAAAATTTTCCCATGTTATACTTTTACTGACTTAAAGGGCAGTGTCTTCCTTTCCTGTGACTGGAACACTAGGAAACGAAGGAAGTTCTGAAGACAATTCTGTGATGCAAATTCATTGTTTAACTTGAGTAGTCCAGAAGGCTGTTTCTGTAAGTATAATCTAAATTAGCCCTGTGTCTAGGGATGGATAGATAGATGTAGATATATAGAGAAATAGACTATGTGCATTTATATAGTCTCTTAATTGAACTGTGGCTGCAGGCACTACAGTAATTATTTTTGGTTCTATGTTGGAATAGTCATCTTGAGTAGATACACGGGATAAAGGTTAGTTTTTGTTTTCAAATAGATAAATGACACTCAATTGACTTCTGTAATGGGTGTCAGCCTTCCCATCAGTAATGGTCTGAAAGTTTGCTAGGTAAGTTAGAGACTTCATACACTGTTCAAAAGCTGTATCAAGATAAGATAAAAAAGGGCAAAAAGCTATTTTTATTAATTCGCATCAGACAAAATCAGAACTGTTTTGATAACTCTGCATATTTTATTTGAATACTGTTGTCATTGTCAGTTGTTGACCTCCCTAAATGCAGCAAAACCATGGTTTAGGGTATCCTCTAAGATGTATTTGACAAAAACTGCTGTAAGGTAAGCTCTTTGTGGTGAGACGCTACAAGCCTGCCAAATCTGAATTCAAGGGAGAACAGTCACCACCATTGTGGCAACATGTCCCTGACAGTGATACTGAGATTGTGCGTTTGAATTTTACTGCTCTGTCTCGATATTGTACTGTGACTTGCAAACCTACTATATGTAGCTGGGTCAATGGAAGCTAATATATTTAGGGATTTTTATTTAATTAATCTATTTATTCTCCCTGACGATACCACATTTGATGTGGAGGTTCTAATCTGTTTAGCTTTGCTTGGGAGTCACATAGTCATGTGGGAATGCTTACTGTTCTATCAACAGCGCTGTGCTGATAGGAGTTAACTTCTGACCAAGCTATCAAAGTAGAGATGTCAGAAGATTGGAGCTAACTAGTAGTAGTGTGTTAATCCTTACTCTGGAGGCTAGATGATGATGTTCTCTTATAAATCTGTCCTTCCAGCAGAGTGCAATACTTGGTAACATCTGAAATAATTTATATTTGAGAGCCTTTTGTAAATTTGTATGGTCCCATATTTTGGTAAAGAGAGCCCCAGAGCAGGGTTAACTTCATGTAAGAATCTGTTGAGTAAGCGGTGTGTCCCACTGACAGTGGGATATCAGCATAAAGCATTAGAAATATGTTTGTCTATAGAATATATTATGTGGATGAAGCAGTTCTCATTTGTGGAGCAAAAGTTAAATATGCCTATCTAGGCCTGAATTTTTCCTGTGAAATCTGGTGTAATTTGATGTGCTGTGCTAATGTATTATGTAAGAATCCTGCTTCACAGATTTAAAACTCATATAGTGATCGGTTTTTTTCCTAACACAAGGTATTCTAGGCTTCCTTAAAAGGAATAAAGCCAAGTTGCTTTCAAGTTAGTATTATAGGCATTTATTTATAATGATACTGCTAACATTTGATTATTTTTATTTGTTTGATAGACTATCCTGTCATTCATCATAATCATATTAAGTTCATTTGGAAAAGCAAACCTGAGATTTGGAAAATTTACAGGAAAACTTACAGATTTTCTGCTTAACAGGGCAAGTGGTTTCTTCATATTTGCCATACAACTATTTTGTACTGAACTAAGAAAATTCTGTTCCATTTATTCCTTTTGAATTCCCTATATACATCTGGCTTAGTGCAGTCTAAGCAGTTTTCTCACTGAAAACCTTTCAGCTCTTTATTTTGCCCAGGAAATGAGTAAAACAACTAGGCTTTTTCATTCTTCCAAACAGATGGCTTTTCTGGCTTCCCTCTATACTTATGCCATCCAGAGCTAACAATTAGTAGCAGGAAGCAAAATACGAGTTCTAGATTTCTGAAGTGTCACAAAGAAAGACAAATCACTTTCAGCCTTATTTCACAGAAATTATCTGGTTGCAAACAAACTTGGTTTATGTTAGCCTTTAAAATCTTAGCAGAATAGAAAATAGCCTTGTTGAGTAAAAAATATTAAAAGAGCTGTTCTCACTAACAGTGAAAAGTATAACTTGCTTTCTTGAATGTATTCTATAATACATACAATATAGCTGTTTAAAATGTGGGTTGGCTGAAGCTATTCTTAAGACATTCAACAAGGTGACAAGGTTGTTTCTCCATAAAAACCAGTGTGAACCCTGTCACAGAGGAAGATAAAATATCATCTGTTTATAATACAATATTACAGATGTTTGCTTACAATAGCAGAGTTGTGTTTTTCATAGAAAGCTGGTATTATTTACTCCATCACAAAACTTTTCTAAACATCTGTCAGCTGAGACATGCAGTGAGGAAAAAGGTCCATTCGTGCAAAACATCACTGACATGTCTGAGGTTTTATGGCTTGTTAGTGACACTACAGGCCAAGGCACTCAATGACAAGTTTCCTTATAAGGGTTGTAGATGGGTGGACTTAAGAAAATGCAGTAGGAACTTGATCACTCAAAGGCTGTTTATAAGATGAATAAGCAAGAAAATTCATTTTCTAACTTGTTCAAGATTGAGCTGATTAGCTAAAAGGGTAAAATACAAGTTCTGGTTGTTGAAATGAGTGGACATGAGAAAATATAGATGACACTTGGCTTACTGATTATATACCATTACGATAGGAACTGTCAGTAAAAAAGTAAAGCTGGAGCAGTAGAAATACACTGGTTATTTCTGCAGTTTGATATGCCTTTATGCAATGCTAGTGAATCTCAAATCACTTATTTTTCTTACTAGTTATTTGGCTCAGCAGCATGGGAGGTACAAAAATAAAGCCGTCACCATCCACAAAATGTTTTCATAATATAAATGAAGTTGAGAAGATTGCATTTCCAGATATGTTCCTCCTTTGTCACTTAGAACTCAGAAAGAACTTACCAGACATGAAGAACTTTAGTAAGATCCATTTTTTTAATAACTTACAGCAGAAGAAAGTAAATCTTAAAGCACTTTAAGTAGTAAAGAGGACAGAGGAGAGGAAGGCATTTGATTCCTACAAGTAAGAAAAAGCTTAAAATAAATTGTCAACTCAAAAATGAAAAATAGCAAGTTTTGTCTTTCATTTCACAGGACAATGCCAAGACATTTTCATTTTCATTGTTCGTGAATAGTTCTGCCCAGAAATGAATATTTTTCTAGGTGACTTATTTTGTTCTGTCCTGTGTGTGTTTTTAAGGTAAATGCTAAAACAAGATGTCCTGGTTTCCATGGTGATACAGTGCTCTCCCCCCCCCTTTTCCCCGAGTGTCTGTTAAAATGCCAAACCCAACCAAACAGAGATGCAGCACTTGCACATGCCGTGAACGCGTGTTTGTTTCCACCAGTGTGCACACCTTCTCTTCAGGACCAGAAGTAATGTTACTTGGAGGTGTTCAGCTGTAACAACAGAAATGCACTCATACATGCCAAAATGCTAATTGATTGGCAGTTACTAATTCAGTTAGACAATATTTTCAATTAAATTTTTAATCTAGTACTGAGGTTTTTATATTTAGGCTGACTTTACAATTTAACTGTAGAAGCAAGAAATAAAACATTTAGCTATGAACTCTTCTTTGGTGTCCCATCTTCTGAATAATATTCAGTAAGGGCAATGTACTCTCTCTCACCTTGTTTGTAGTATAATTAATTTGCTTTCCAACCAAGCAGGGTAGTGGAGGTAATTTCTCTCTTAATGTAGATCAGTAGCAATCTGAACTTGATGTGTGCAGGGGCTAGTCTTCCTGGGCTCTTTCTGTAGATATGTGTATCTTTCTCAATAACGGAGGCACTTTCTGGGTTTCTGCTCTGCAAGCCTTCTCCAGAAGACGTTAAAATTGCTGACAGCAGTGTTAACTAAATGTGAAACGTGTCTACCCTTCACTTTGGATTTGAGCCCTGAACAGGGATCTCTCCTTTTTAAACTGTCAGTGATGTCTCCTCCTGTGTGATGGCAGTTAGGTTTCAGTAAAAATTCAATCTTTCATATCCTGTGTGAGAGGGCACTAATTACAGGCTAGGCTTGTCTTTAAAAAAACTTTTGTTTGGGGAAAAAAATCTGCCTAAAGGCTAGGCAGAAATGTGCCAGAAATTATTATTATTTTTAATATTATTTAGACACCTACATCTTACTTGAAAACCTTCTAATCCGTTTTTCTGGTTTTCATTGAACATACTACATGCTGTTCCATTCGGGTAACAGTAGAGCCCTTTATTGTGGTCTAGGATCTGAAAGAATATGCAAGGTAGTCAAAACAGTAACAGGGATGTTCCATGAGCTGACAAACATGTCCTTACGTAGGTTGCTCATATGGAAAGTACTAATGGAGAACTACTAATACCTGAGACTGCTCCATATGTGTAACAAAGGGAAGTTTCTAAAGGAGAGAGAGGGGAAGGATGAAAGTGATTGTTTGGATAGGAGTTCATAACATCTGTAGGGGGTAAAACTCCTAGTGTAAGCTAGCTAACTCTTAAAGTCAGTGCTGATGTGAACACTGCAGTAAGGTGGACTTCATGTGGACTTCAGTCTTTCAGTAGCCCTGGGCAAAACCACCCATGCTCCAGCTCCCATTCTAATCCCAGTTAGTCAAAACTTCCCTGTCTCACATGTGAAATCTCCCAGAACCTGGAATTCTGGATTGTTGTTTTCTTGAAGCCTGAGTCAATGTTTATACACTAGAATAATAACATGCTTAAAGTAACTGAAATAAAGCAAATAAAAAAAAAAAAAAAGGCAAACAGTTGCTTGAAATATTTTAGACACCAGTGTTTCAGTTTTGAAATATCAAACCTCACCCTTGAGCATTAAAAACTAAGAATACATCCTGAAAATCAGGGAGCTTCCTTCTTGGTATACTGCTTTTATGTTTAATGAGTTCCAATCTGGATTTTTTTTTTATAATGCACTACAGTCTAGCTATCATTTCATGTCTACCCGACTTTGAAGCCTCTACTGAAATTAGAAAAAGGCATGTAAATGGGAATACCTCATGAGCAAGGAGTGCTTATATATTGTACTGAATATAGCCTAATGAATTGAATTATTAAAAATAAGTATCAGATCTACTCAACTGCAAATTTTTAAACCAAGTTAGGTTAGATTGCCCCTACTTTAAATGTACAGGCATAAAATGGAAATAAACTAATAACTTCCTAAATGTGTTCAACTTTTGTAATTGGCAACTTTTGCTTTTTCAACGTGGAATATGATAACTTTCAGTAACCAAAGTCAACTCTGCAGTAGTCCATGTGGGTTTTAAGACTCCTGAATTGTCTAATGTACATGTCCTTCTTCAATGACTGAAGATTGTTCTGCTTAATAAATAGCCATAGCTTTGATTTCGCCCTACCTTGTTCCCCACCCCCCCCCAAAAAAAAAAAAAGTCATAAAAACAGGCATTCTAAATTTATGGTTGGAGTGGATTTATTTTGAGTGGATATTAAACCAGATGACCACTTATCCTGTGCAATTTACCACAATTGCATTTTTTCAATTATGATTTTAGTAAATTTTTTATTACTAATTTTGACATGTTGACTTCTTTAACTACTGTAAAGTCTTGTCCAAGTAGTATTTGTAGTGGAAAAATTATTAAAAACTTGCATTTTGTTACTATATTACTGAATTGATAATACTGTACATTTTAATAAAAGTTGTGGCAAAAAGCCTGTACAGTGTCTGATGTAAACTGGCTACTGAGGCCACACCTAAATGAGCCAGTAGGGTATGTCTTCAGGCAGTTTGTTGTTTGGGGTTTTTTTCTCACAGTTTAGACACAAACCGATTTTGTTTAAAGTATTTTGCTTCAGGTAAAAACATTGAAAATAATTTTTTTGTTGATGATCTTAAGGGAAATTTAGCCTTTCTCATATTTGTTCTTTACATATGGTAGCATTAATGAAAAAAATAATTCAGGGCTCTCCAGGGAATACAGCAGGCAGAACTGAGCAGCAAAACAGAGGACCTATAACAAAGAAAACATAAAATGATTCTGTAAGTACATATATTTAAGCAGAAAATGGTCTTAAGACTGGTGGTGGTTTTTTTTATTTTAGCTCAACAAAAACTTCTCTTTTATAATTATTTTCTGTAACCGTTGGAATTTTCTTCTCAAGAATGCAAATGCTTTTTTTTTTTTTTCCCTTTTAGAAATAGGTAAATATAAAA